>KZ452013.1:7049616-7079531 GCA_002786265.1 Apostasia shenzhenica | reverse complement strand
CATTGATATGCCATAAATCTGACCCTAAAAGAGCCTATTCTCTTAAAATTGATCGATATACTGACAAATAAATGGGTAAATATAGGTATTACATTAAAACACAATTAAATGTCCCTAATAGATCACAACATATTATTTTTCGACTGAAATACATCAATATAACGAATAGTAGGTGTGCAATCAGAGTATTATGTTAAAAAACCCACATATAGACAAGATTAAAGTCAAATTACAAATATGTTTTTCAAATACAGTAAAAACTAATTGAATACAAACATAATTGCTTGTATTCAGTTAAATAATTTATTATGCAATGAATTGTACTCTAAATGCTTGTACTCCACTTGAATTCAACGTAATGCAATGAATAGCTGCAAAAAAACATCACTATTTCAACTCAAATTCGTTTTATTTCACAAATAAGACCCTAAAAGAGCCTATTCTTTTTAAAATTGATCGATATACTTACAAAAAATGTATAACTGTATGTATTAAATTAAAACGCAATCAAATGTCCCTAATAGATCACCACATATCATTTTTCGACTGAAATACATCAATATAGTAAATATTATGTGTGTAATCAGAGTATTATGTTAAAAAACCTTCATATAGACAAGATTAAAGTCAAATTACATATATGCTCTTCAAATACAACAAAAACTATTTAAATACTCACACAATTGCTTGTATTCAGTAAAAATAACTTATTATGCATTGAATCATACTCTAACTACTTGTACTCCACTTGAATTCAATGTAATGCAATCAATAGCTGCAAAAATGTCACTATTCAACTCAAATTCATTGATATGCCATAAATCAGACCCTAAAACAGCCTATTCTCTTAAAATTGATCGACATACTAAAAAAAGATGTATAATTGTAGGTATTACATCAAAACGCAATCAAATGTTCCTAATAGATCACCACATATGATTTCTCGACTGAAATACATCAATATAGCAAATAATAGGTGTGTAATCAGAGTTCTATGTTAAAAAACCCTAATATAGATAACATTAAAGTCAAATTATATATATTCTCTTCAAATACAACAAAAATTAATTGAATACTCACACAATTGCTTGTATTCAGTTAAAATAACTTATTATGCAATGAATCGTACTTTAAATGCTTGTAATCCACTTGAATTCAACGTAATTCGATGAATAATTGCAAAAACATCACAATTGCACACAAATTCATTGATATGTCATAAATATGACCTTGAAAGAGCCTATTCTCTTAAATTTGATTGATATAATGATAAATAGATGTGTAATTATAGGTATTACATTAAAACACAATCAAATTCCCTAACAGATCACATAATATCAATTTGCGATTGAAATACATCAACATAGCAAACATTAGGTGTGTAACCAGAGTATTATGTTAAAAAACTTTCATATAGATAAGATTAAAGTCAAATTGCTTATACATTCTCTTCAAATACAATAATAACAAATTGAATACGCACACAATTGCTTGTATTCAATTAAAATAACTTATTATGCAATAAATCGTACTCTAAATGCTTGTACTCCACTTGAATTTAACGTAATGCAATGAATAGATGCACAAACAATACTATTCAACTCAAATTCGTTTATATTTCACAAATCAGACCCTAAAAGAGCTTATTCTCTTAAAATTGATCGATATACTAACAAAAAAATGTCTATATATAGGTATTATATTAAAATGCAATCAAATGTCCCTAATAGATCGTCACATATCATTTTTCGACTGAAATATATAAATATAGCAAATATTAGCTGTATAATCAGAGTATTATGTTAAAAAACCTTCATATAGACAAGATTAAAGTCAAATTATATACATTCTCTTCAAATACAATAAAATTTAATTGAATACTCACACAATTACTTGTATTCAGTAAAAATAACTTATTATGCAATGAATCGTACTTTAAATGCTTTTACTTCACTTGAATTCAACGTAATGTGATCAATAGCTGCAAAAACGGCACTATTCAACTCAAATTCATTGTTATGTCATAAATCAAACCCTAAAAGAGCATGTTCTCTTAAAATTGATCGATATACTAATAAAAAGATGTATTATTGTAGGTATTACATTAAAACGCAATCAAATTTCCCTAATAGATCGTCACATATTATTTTTCAACTGAAATACATAAATATAGCAAATATTAGGTGTATAATCAGAGTATTATGTTAAAAAACTTTCATATAGACAAAATTAAAGTCAAATTACATATATGCTCTTCAAATACAACAAAAACTAATTAAATACTCACATAATTACTTGTATTTAGTTAAAATAACTTATTATGCAATGAAACGTACTCTAAATACTTCTACTCCACTTGAATTCAACGTAATGCAATGAATATGTCGTAATTCAACGTACTCTAAAACATCACTATGCAACACAAAAGCATTGATATGTCATAAATCTGACCCTAAAAGAGCTTATTTACTTAAAAGTAATCGATATACTGACAAATAGATGTGTAATTATAGATGTGTAATTATAGGTATTACATTAAAACATAATCAAAAGTCCCTAATAGATTGTCACATATCATTTTTCGACTGAAATATGTGAATATAACAAATATTAGGTGTGTAATAAGAGTATTATGTTAAAAAAACTTTCATATAGACAAGATTAAAGTCAAATTGCATACATTCTTTTCAAATACAATAAACACTAATTGAATAATCACACAATTGCTTGTTTTCAGTTAAAATAACTTATTATGCAATGAATCGTACTCTAAATGCTTGTACTCCACTTGAATTCAACGTAATACAAAAAATAGCTGCAAAAATATTACTATTCTACTCAAATTCATTGATATATCATAAATCAGACCCTAAAAGAGTCTATTATTTAAAAATTAATCGATATACTGATGAATAAATGTGTAATTATAGGTATTACATTAAAATGCAATAAAATAATCCAAACAGATTGTCGAATATCAATTTTCGATTGAAATACATCAATATAACAAATATTAGATTTGTAATCAGAGTATTATGTTAAAAAACTTTCATATATACAAGATTAAAGTCAAATTGCATATTGTTTCTTCAAATACAACAACAACTAATTCAATACTCACACAATTGCTTGTATTCAGTTAAAATAACTTATTATGTAATGAATCTTACTGTAAATGCTTGTACTCCACTTGAATTCAACGTAATGTAATGAATAGCTGCAAAAACATCACTATTCAACTCAAATTCATTGATATGTCATAAATCTGTATGAAATATTAGGTGTATAATCAGAGTATTATGTTAAAAACCTTCATATAGATAAGATTAAAGTCAAATTCCATACATTCTCTTCAAATACAATAAAAACTAATTGAATAACTATACAATTGCTTGTTTTCAGTTAAAATAACTTACTATGTAATGAATCGTAATTTAAATGCTTGTACTCCACTTGAATTCATCGTATTGCAATAAATAGCTGCAAAAACATCACTATTCAATTCAAATTCATTGATATGTCATAAATAAAACCCTAAAAGAGCCTATTCTCTTAACATTGATCAATATACTGACAAATAGATGTGTAATTAAAGGTATTACATTAAAACACAATCAAATATCTCTAATTTTCGATTGAAATACAACAATATAGCAAATATCAAGTTTGTAATCAGAGTATTATGTTAAAAAACCTTTGTATAGAAAAGATCAAAGTCAAATTGCATATATTGTCTTTAAATATAATAAAAACTAATTGTATATTCACACAATTGCTTGTATTCAGTTAAAATAATTTATTATGCAATGAATCATACTATAAATACTTGTACTCCACTTGAATTCAACGTAATGCAATGAATAGCTGCAAAAATATCACTATTTAACTCAAATTCATTGATATGTCATAAATTAGACCTTAAAAAAGCATATTCTCTTAAAATTAATCGATGTACAGATAAATAGATGTGTAATTATAGGTATTATATTAAAACGCAATCAAATAATCCTAATAGTTCGCCAAATATCAATTTTTAATTGAAATACATCAATATAGCAAACAGTAGGTGTGTAATCTGAGTATTAAAACCTTCATATAAACAAGATTAAAGTCAGTTTTCATATATTATCTTCAAATAAAATAAAAACTAATTGAATAGTCACACAATTGTTTGTATTCAGTTAAAATAACTTATTATGCAATAAATCGTACCATAAATGCTTGTACTCCGCTTGAATTTAACGTAATGCAATAAATAGCTTCAAAAACATCGCTATTCAGCTCAAATTTATTCATATGTCATAAATGAGACCGTAAAAGACCTTATTCTCTTAAAATTGATCGATATACTGATAAATAGTTGTATAATTATTGGTATTATATTAAAACGCAATCAAATGTCCCTAATAGATTACCACATATCATTTTACGACTGAAATACATCAATATAGCAAATATTAGGTGTGTAATCAGAGTATTATGTTAAAAAACTTTCATATAGATAAGATTAAAGTCAAATTGCATACATTCTCTTCAAATAAAATAAAAATTAATTGAATAATCACACAATTGCTTGTTTTCAGTTAAAATAACTTATTATGCAATGAATCGTACTCTAAATGCATGTACTCCACTTGAATTCAACGTAATGCAATAAATAGCTGAAAAAATATTACTATTCTACTCAAATTCATTGATATGTCATAAATCAGACCCTAAAAGAGTCTATTTTTTTAAAAATTAATCGATATACTGATAAATAAATGTATAATTATAGGTATTACATTAAAATACAATCAATTAATCTTAACAGATCGCCAAATATCAATTTTCGATTGAAATACATCAATATAACAAACATTAGATGTGTAATCAGAGTATTATGTTAAAAAACTTTCATATATACAAGATTAAAGTCAAATTGCATATATTCTCTTCAAATACAATAACAACTAATTCAATACTCGCACAATTGCTTGTATTCAGTTAAAATAACTTATTATGCAATAAATCTTACTCTAAATGCTTGTACTCCACTTGAATTTAACGTAAATCAATGAATAGCTGTAAAAACATCACTATTCAACTCAAAATTTTTGATATGTCATAAATAAGACATTAAAAAAGCATATTCTCTTAAAATTAATTGATGTACTGATAAATAGATGTGTAATTATAGATATTACATTAAAACACAATCAAATAATCCTAATAATTTGCCAAATATCAATTGATATGTCATAAATCATTCTCTAAAAGTGCCTAATAGGTTAAAATAAATTGATGTACTGTCAACAAGATGTATAATTATCTGTATTACAAAAACACTTAATCATATGTCTCTAATATATCATCAAACATCCATTTTCGGCTAAAATATATCGATATAGCAAATATTAGTTGTTTAATCAGGGTATTATGTTAAAATACCTTGATATAGATATGATCAAGGTCACGTTTCTTATATTCTCTTCAAATACAATAAAAAATAATTAAATACTCTTATAATTGCTATTTTTCAGTTAAAATAACTTACTATGTACTGAATCGTTCTTTAAATATTTGTATTTGATTTGAATTCAATGTGTAATGAATAGTTATAAAAATATTATTACTCAATTTAAATACATTAATGTAATAAATCAGTCAGTAAAAGTGCCAAAAAATTATAATAGATCTATATATTATCAAAAAAATATGTAATTACCGGTATTATATTAAACTCAAATATATGTACATAATAGAAAAAAATATCAGTGGTTTAATCAGAGTATTATGTTCAAATGCCGTGATATAGACAAGATAAAAGTCAAATTGCTTGTATTCTCTTTAAATACAATGAAAAATAATTTTAAACTATTATAATTGCTAGTATTCATTTAAAATGACTTATTCTACTATGAATCATTCACTAAATTCCTGTATTCAGGTTGAATTCAACGTTAATGCAATGAATAGTTTTAAAAATATCACTATTCAATTCAAATACATTGATATGTCATAAATTAGTCTCTAAAAGTTCTTAATAGCTAAAAATACATCTATATACTATCAAAAAGATGTGTAATTATTGGTATTATGTTAAAACTCAATCTGTCCCTAATAGTTTGTCAAATATCTATTTTCGGCTAAAATATATTGATATAGAAAATATTAGTTGTTTACTCATTGTATTATGATAAAATGCCTTGATATAGGCAAAATCAAAGTCAAGTTACTTATATTCTTTTCAAATACAATAAAACAATAATTGAATACTCGTATAATTGCTAATATTCAGTTAAAACAACTTATTATGTAATAAATTGTTCTCTAAATGCTTGAATTTGGCTTGAATTCAATTTAATGTAACAAATAGTCGTAAAAACATCACTATTCAATTCAAATACATTGATATGTCATAAATCAGTCTGTAAAAGTGCTTAAAAAGTTATAATAGATGGATATATTATCAAAAAGATGTGTAATTATCTGTATTATATTAAACTCAAACACAAATCCCTAATAGATCGCCAAATATTTGCTTTCGATTAAAATACACTCATATAGCAAATGTTAGTGTTTAATCGGAGTATTATGTTAAAATGCCATGATATAGAAATGATCAAAGTCGAATTGCTTGTATTCTCTTTAAATATAATAAAAAAAGATTGAATACTACTGTAATGACTAGTATACAAATAAAATGACTTATTATGCAATGAATTGCCCTCTAAATGCATGTATTTCGCTCGAATTTAAGGTTATTGCAATAAGTAGTTGTAAAAACATTATTATTCAATTCACATACATTGATATGTCATAAATTAGTCTTTAAAAATGCTAAAAAAATTATAATAGACCGATATATTATCAAAAAGATGTTTAATTATCAACATTACACTGAAACTCAAACATATGTCTCTAATAGATTATCAAATATCTGCTTTCAGCTAAAATAATAAAAATTATTTTATCCTAGTAATTATATTGCACATATTTTTTTAAATACATTCAAAAATCATTGAATAATCTTATAGTTGTGAGTTTTCTGTTAAAAAAACCTATTATACAATGAATTATTCTATAAATGCTTATATTCTGCTTGAATTCAACACTAATGCAAGGAATAGTAGTAAAACCTCAATCATATGTCCCTAATAGATCATTAAATATTTATTTTAGGATAAAATACATTGATATAGCAAATATGAGTTGTTTAATCAGAGTATTATATTAAAATACCTTGATACTTATGTTAAAGTCAAATTACATTCTCTTTAAATTCAATCAAAAATAATTAAATACTCATATATTTGCTAGTATTCAATTAGAAAAATTTATTATGTAATGAATTATTCTCTAAATGCTTGTATTGGGCTTAATTTCAATATTAATGAAACGAATAGTTGTGAAAATGTCACTATTCATTTCAAATATATTGATATATTAGAAATCAATCTCAAAAAAGGGTCAAAATTATGTTAAAATATATTGAAAAGCAAGAAGTTGTGTAATTGTCAGTATTATATTAAATCTATAAATGCACGTATTTTTTAAATACATTCAAAAAATTATTAATAATCTTATATTTGTGAGTTTTCTGTCAAAAAAAACTTATTATACAATGAATTATGTATAAATGCTTATATTCTGCTTGAATTCAACGTTAATACAAGGAATAGTAGTAAAACCTCAATTATATATCTCTAATAGATCGCCAAATATCTGTTTTAGAATAAAAATATTGATATAGCAAATATGAGTTGTTTAATCAGAGTATTATGTTAAAATGCCTTGATATAACTTATGTTAAAGTCAAATTACTTGTATTCTTTTTAAATTCAATCAAAAATAATTAAATACTCATATATTTGCTATTATTTAATTAAAAAAACTTATTATGCAATGAATCATTCTCTAAATGCTTGTATTGGGGTTAATTTCAATATTAATGAAATGAATAGTTGTAAAAACACAGTTCATTTCAAATATATTGATATATATGAAATCAATCTCAAAAGGGGTCAAATATGTTAAAATAGATTGAAAATCAAGAAGTTGTGTAATTGCCAGTATTATATTAAATCTATAAATGCACGTATTTTTTTAAATACATTCAAAAATCATTGAATAATCTTATAGTTGTGAGTTTCTTTGTCAAAAAAAAATTATTAATACAATGAATTATTCTATAAATGCTTATATTCTGCTTGAATTCAACTTTAATACAAGGAATAGTAGTAAAAGTTCAATCACATGTCCCTAATTGATCGCCAAATATCTGTTTTAAGATAAATTACATTGATATAGCAAATATGAGTTGTTTAATTAAAGTATTTTGTTAAAATGCCTTGATATAAACTAGGTTAAAGTCAAATTACTTGTATTCTTTTTAAATTCAATCAAGAATAATTAAATACATGTATAATTGCTAGTAATCAATTAAAATAACTTATTATACAATGAAGCGTTCCCTAAATGCATATATAGAGCTTAATTTCAACCTTAATGAAATAAATAGTTATGAAAATGCTATTATTAATTCAAATAGATATGTCATAAATCAATCTTAAAAAGGGTCAAATATATTAAAATAGATTGAAATACTATCAAAAAGATGTGTATTTCTCGATATTATATTAAAATCTCTATCATATGTCCGTAGCAGATTTTAAAATATATATTTTCAGCTAAAATACATCATTAAAGCAAATACTAGTTAATTAATCATAGTATTATGTTAAGATAGTTTGATATAAGAGAAGATCAAAGTCAAATATTGTGTATTATCTTTAAATTCAATGAAAATGATTGAATTCTCGTATAATTATTAGTATTTAGATAAAATGACTTATTATAACAATGAATAGCTGTCTAAATGCTTCTATTCTATTTGAATTGAACATTAACACAATGAATAGTTGTTAGAACATCATTATTTAATTTAAATATATTAATGTCACAAATCAGTCTCTAAAAGTGCCTAATAGGTTTAACATAAATCGATATACTGTCAAATAGATTTGTAATTGTTGGTATATAATAAAAAAAACTCAATCATATGTCCTTAATAGATTGCCAAATATTTATTTTCTGATACAATACATCGATATCGCAAATATTAATTATTAATTAGTGTATTATTATTAAAATGTCTTGTTATAGACAACAAAAAATTAAATTGCTTATATTCTCTTTAAATATCAAAGTCAAATTATTTTTATTATTTCAAATACAATAAAAAGTAATTGAATACTCATATAATTACTCGTATTCAGTTAAAATGACCTATGATGCACTGAATCATTATCTAAATGCATGAATTCCAGTTGAATTCAAGGCTAATGCATTAGATAGTTGTAAAAAATCACTATTTAATTCAAATACATTGATGTGTCATAATTCAGTATCTAAAAGTGCCTAATAGGTATAAATTGAACGATATACTATTAAAAAAGATGTGTAATTATTAGTATTAAATTAAAACTTAATCATATGCCTCTAATAGATTATCAAAAATTATTTGTATTTAGTTAAAAAAACTTATTATGCAGTGAATAGTTCTCTAAATGCTTATATTCAGCTTGAATTCGCGTTAATGTAATGAATAGTTGTAAAAATATTACTACTTAATTCAAATATATATGATATGATATAAATCAGTTTTGAAAAATACCTAATGATTGAATTGAACGTTAACCCAATGAATAATTGTTAGAACATCATATTTAATTTAAATACATTAGTATGTCACAAATCAGTCTCTAAAAGTGCCTAATAGGTTAACATAGATCGATATATTGTCAAATAGATTTGTAATTGTTGGTATAAATAAAAACCTCAATCATATATCTTTAAATAGATTGTCAAATATTTTATTTTCTGATACAATACATCGATATCACAAATATTAATTATTTAATTAGTATATTATATTAAAATGCCTTGTTATAGATAACATAAAAATCAAATTACTTACATTCTCTTCAAATATAATAAAAATAAATTGAATACTTATTTAATTGCTTGCATTTAGTTAAAAGAACTTATTATGTAGTGAATAGTTCTCTAAATGTTTATATTCAGCTTGAATTCACGTTAAGTTAATGAATAGTTGTAAAAATATCACTATTTAATTCAAATACATTAATATGATATAAATCAGTTTCGAAAAATGCCTAATAGGTTAAAATAGATCGATATACTGTCAAAAAGATGTGTAATTGTTGGTATTAGGTTAAAACTCAATCAGAGGTCTTTAATAGATCGTTAAATATCTGCTTTTGATTAAAATACACATCGAATAGTATATGTTTCGCCATACACCGATTTTTGTTATTGTAGGTTATTCTTACAGACAGTCATTATGTGTCCTTACATTATATATCTTTGGATAATAGTGTGATAACTGAGAGTTTCTAAAGTCAATTACTTGAGTTGTCAGGATCCGTTTTTCAAGATGATTAATAAAATGTACAGAGAGAGAGAGGATTTGCTCGTGTAATTCAGCAAAACAAGTATTACATGTGGGTATGAGAATGACTTCTGGAATACCACGGCAACTGCCGAGAGTTCTTAATTATCTAGGAATGCGCTGCTCATTCTACCGACGGAGAATGGAAGATCCCAGCTGATATGATTAAAAAGGCTTCGAGCAATAGACTTATAACATGGTCTTTGAATAAAAAGTTCTATCTTCTCTATTGCCCCTGTATTCAATATTATTCAACATATACATTTGCCTATTAAAATGATTTTTGCAATGTGAAAATCTGTTCAATATAATTAGGAAATCATTGGACCATTCATAAAGCAGTTCTCTAAAATGCTTAGAGTATATGCGTATTATTATTGAGTTGAAGAAAATTCCAAAGATGCCTAGTGAAATTGATAACGACATCTAGTACTAATTTCTATTCTAAATAATTAAAAGAGTGCTGTTAAATATAAAAATCATAATTATTTGATTAGAGATATGATAACCACTCTAAGAGATCATGTCTGGATTTCGAGATTAGTATGCGTCTATAACTAAATCCATTATCTATTGTTCAGTTAAGATACATCAATATAATAAATATTAATTATTTAATCAGGATATTTTATTAAAATATCTTAGTATAGATAAGACTAAAGTCAATTTTCCTATATTCTCTACAAATACATTAAAAATTGATTGAATACTCGCATAATTGCTATTATTCTGCTAAAATAACAAATTATGTAATGAATCATTCTTTAAATTATTGTATTCGACTTGAATTCAACGTTAATGTAATGAATAGTTGTAAAAATATTACTATTTAACTTAACTATTTTGATATATCATAAATCAGTCTGTAAAATTACCTAAAAAGTTATGATAGATTGATATATTATCAAAATAATGTGTAATTTTCAGTATTATATTAAACTCAAATATGTCCTTAATAGATCTTTAAAAAAGATGTGTAATTATCAGTATTAAATTAAAACTTAATCATATGCCTCTAATAGATTATCAAAAAAATATTTCGGCTAAGATACATCAATATAATAAATATTAATTATTTAATCAAAGTATTTTATTAAAATGCCTTAATATAGACAAGATCAAAGTCAATTTTCTTATATTCTTTACAAATATAATAAAACGATCATTGGATACTCGTATAATTGCTGTTATTTAACTAAAATAACATATTATGAAATGAATCATTTTTAAATTATTGTATTCGACTTAAATTCAACTCTAATATAATGAATAGTTGTAAAAACATCACTATTCAACTCAACTTTTTTGATATGTCATAAATCAATCTATAAAATTTTCTAAAAAATTATAATAGATCTATATATTATCAAAAAAAATGTGTAATTTTCAGTATTATATTAAACTCAAAAATTTCCTTAATAGATCAATAAATATTAGTAATTTAATGATAGTATTACGTTAAAATGCTGTGATATAAATAAGATTAATGTTAAATTGCTCATATTCTCTTTGAATACAATAAAAAATAATTGAAAACGAATATAATTACTAGTTTAGTAGTTTAATCAGGGCATTATGTTAAAATATATGATATGAACAAGACCAAAGTCAACTTACTTGTATTTTTTTTAAATATAATAAAAAATAATTAAATACTCATATAATAGCTACTATTCAGTTAAAATAATTTATTATGCAATGAATCGCCCTCTAAATACTTGTATTCTACTTGAATTCAATATTATTGTAATAAATACTTGTAAAAATATTATTATTTAATTCAAATATATTGATATGTCATAAATCAGTTGTTAAAAGTATCTCAAAAGTTATATTAGATCGATATACTATAAAAAAATGTGCAATTGCCAATATTATGCCGAAACTCAAACATATGTCCCTAATAGATAGTTAAATATTTATTTTTAGCTAAAATACTTCGATCAAGTAAATATTAGTTTTTTTGTCTTAGTATTATGTTAAAATGACTTGATGTAGATAAGTTCAAAATATAATTGCATGTATTTTTTTTAGATACATTCAAAAATCATTAATAATCTTATAGTTGCAAGTTTTCTATTAAAATAACTTATTATGCAATAAATTATTCTCTAAATATTTTTTTCTCTCTAAATGCTTATATTCGGCTTGAATTCAACGTTGATATAAGGAATAGGAGTAAAAAGTTAATTATATATCCCTAATAGATTGCTAAATATCTATTTTCAGCTAAATACATTGATATACTAAATATAATTATTTAATCAGAGTGCTATATTAAAATGCCTTGATATAAACTAGGTTAAAGTCAAATTACTTGTATTCTCTTCAAATTTAATTAAAAATAATTAAATATTTGTATAATTAATAGTATTAATTAAAGTAACTTGTTATGCAATGAATAAGTTACTTTAAAAAAAAAAAAAAAACTTATTATGCAATGAATCATTTTTTAAATGCTTGTATTTGGTTTAATTTCAACGTTAATAAACTGAATAGTTGTCAAAATGTCAATTCAATTCAAATATATTGATATGTCACAAATCAATCTTAAAAAAAGTCAAATATGTTAAAATATATTGAAATACTATAAAAAAATGTAATTATTGGTATTATATTAAATCTCTATCATATGTCCCTATTAGATCGCCAAATATATTAAAATAGATCGATATACTATCAAAAGATGTATAATTGTCAGTATTATATTAAAACTCAAATATATGTCCCTAGTAGATCACTAAATATCTGCTTTCAGCTAAAACACTTCAATAAAGCAAATATAAATTATTTTATCCTAGTATTATATTAAAATACTTTGATATGGACAAGTTTAAAATCTAATTACATATATTTTTTTAGATACATTCAAAATCATTGAATAGTCTTATAATTGCGAGTTTTTTGTCAAAATAACTTATTATATAATGAATTTTTCTCTAAATACTTGTATTCAGCTTGAATTTAATATTAATGCAAAGAATAACAGTAACAACTCAATTATATGTCCCTAATAGATCGTCAAATACCTCTGATTAAGTTTTAACTTAATACCTAGAATTACTCATCTTTTTCATTGTATAGCGATTTATTTTTACCTATTAAACACTTTTAGAAATTGATTTATTGCATATTAATGTATTTGAATTGAATAATAATATTTTTACAACTATTCATCGTATTTATGTTAAATTCAACCCAAAAACAAGCATTTAGTGAACGAATGATAGCAAAATAAATTATTATAACGAAATAATAATAATTATATCATTTTTTACTTAGTTTTTATTGTATTTAAAAAGAATACAAGTAATTTGATTTGTATCTTGTCTATATCACTGCATTTTAACATAATACTCTGATTAAAATACTAATATTTACTACATCAATGTATTTTAGCAGAAAATAGATATTTGCTGATGTATTAGCGACATATCTTTGAGTTTAATATAATACCAGTAATTACATTTTTTTTGATAATGTATCGATTCATTATAACTTTTTAGGTACTTTTACAGATTTATTTATAATATATCAATGTATTTGAATTGAATAGTGATATTTTTAAAATTATTCATTGCAATAATAATGAATTCAACCAAAATACAAGCATTTAGAGAACTACTAATTACATAATAAGTTATTTTAGCTAAATGCTAGCAATTATATGAATATTCAATCATTTTTTATTATATTTAAAGAGAATATAAGCAATTTAACTTTGATCTTGTCTATAACAAAGAATTTTAACATAATACTCTAATTAAACAACTAATATTTATTATATTGATGTATTTTTTTTCTGAAAGTAGATATTTTGCATTTTATTAAGGACATACGATTGAGTTTTATTATAATACCGTCAATTACATATCTATTTAATAATATATCGATCTATTTTAACCTATTAGGCACTTTTACAGACTGATTTGTGACATACTAATGTATTTGAGTTGAATGATATTTTGACAACTATTAATTGCGTTAATCTTAAATTCAAATTGAATTCATGCATTTAGAGAGTGATTTATTGCATAATAAGTCATTTTAACTAGCAATTATACGAGAATTCAATAATTTGCATTGAATTTGACAAGAAAACATGTAATTTGACTTTAATCTTATCTATGTCAAGCCATCTTAATATAGTACTCTTTTTAAAATAATTAGTATTAACTATATCGATGTATTTTAGCTGAAATTAGATATTTGACGATTTGCTAGGGACATATGACAGACAAACACTTCTTCATGTTCACACAATTTCTATTCTCCTAGCTTTTCTAAAACTAGCCTCAAACGCTCTGAATGTTCTAGTCTCAACAGTACTATAAACTAATATATCATCAAAATATATAACTAGGAACTTTCCTATAAAAGGAAACTCGTAACCTCAGTAATTAGAGCTACAATAGTACTGAAATTACGATGAGTCTTCTATAGAATGTGGCCAAGATATGGAAACTCCTATATGAGAGAGGGAGAGGGGGATATAAAACTATTTTTAAAATTTTTTTAATGATAAAAAATTAGAAAATAACCCATTTGATAATTATATCAAAACTCAAAGACCTCAATGTTACAATTTTGAAAACATGGGCTTGTACAATATGAAACCCTAAACTCAGAAATCCGAGTGCAATTTACTCATAGAATTATAACAAGTGTTCTTTTGTTTTAAAATGTGAGCAAGTTTTCCCTAAAAATAACCATTATTTAGGTTGAAGAATTTGATTATAATTATATTTTTTTGCAGTAAAATAAGGAAATTTTTGAGTTTCATATATTTGTGTATAAATGCTAATCAGAGCAAAGGAAGGCAATGATCCGAGTTTGAGTTATGCCAACTATAACACAAACTCGCCCGCTAATTTATAGATCACTCAAACCCTCAAAGAAGTAAGAATGATTTTTGAGTTGAATGAATTAAACTAGACTCAGTTATAGCCATAATTCTTCTTAATTCGTATCTTAACTATTGTCTCACATACTTTTATAAAAATTATAATAAATCATATCATATACATAGAAAAACTATGCATATGTTAGTAAAAACTGAGTCAACATAATTTGAATAAATTCAGTCCGGGTTGAACTCAGCTAGATGAAAGTACGAGCTGTAAATATACCATCCTCAATCAATCCGCCCCCAATCTAAAGCAGGTATTAGTTTACTGGCCAGACAATTTCCATTGGACTTTAACAATGGGCCGGCCCATTAAAAAGCCCAGTTAGTTTTCAGCCTGTATTGGGCAAACTATCAAAACAGTATTAATTTAAAAAAATAATAATAATAATAAATAATTTTTTTAATTATTCTACGTAAATTTAATATTAAAAATATTATTTTACTTCATATACTCAATAATTTTTAATAAAAATATCTACTTATTTCATATTCTAGATCAAAATATTTTGATTTAGGATGTGAAATAAAGTTAATATTTTTATTAAAAATTATTGAGTACGTGAAATAAATTAATATTTTTTTATATTAAAATTTGTGTATAATGATTAAAAAAATTTATTTATTTATTATTATGATTATTTTTTAAAGAGATTTTTACCTGTATGACACAAAAAACTTCAATTATATTTTACCTTATTTATATGGGCACAAAGTAGGCAACCACCTAACAAGTTAAATTTTTATTTACATTGACAACATCTTAAATCTTTTTCATTTTAAGTTGTTAAACAACTATATATTAATTTACGATACACATACACAGCCTCTCTAAGATCTCTTAATAAACTATCATTATTAGTTGTTAAGTAAAATTATTACAAGGTATTAGTTTATATATGAAAAATTAAGGTTTCATTTAAGGAATAATATAAATAAATCAAACTTCGACGTGCAAACTTTAACTTTAAATCTTACATGTTTAAAAACTATTTAAATCTATTATTTATTGTAGAATATTTTAAATCTAATCATTAGATGCTCATCTTAACGATTAGATTTAATTTAAGATACAAAGGGGGTTAGATTTTATTTCCTATGAACCTTAATTTAAGTTATAAAACATACAGTATAAGGGGTTTACTAATTAAATGATAAGGTTATTTTTACTGGGGATGTGTTGGTTTTTGTAAATATTAAAATAAATAAGGCTGTGGGTGGCTCATTCATGTTAATATTTTTTTCTTATTAAATCTTTTTAGGGTGTCTAATAAATAAATATTGAAGTTTTTTGTGCATACGGGTAAAAACCCCTTTTTTAAATTAGTACTATTTTAGTCTTGATTTTGGTCCTGACGCAGCCTAAAACATTAATCCCAAAAGATAATCCATATTGTTATATCATCTTATTGTTTTTGAAGGTAAATAAATTTACTTATTATGAGAGATTTTTTCCAATATAATTTTTTTAATAGAAATTTCCAATATAATTGACGGTGCGATACTGCGATGACCTGTATGTAATGGGAAAGAGATTATAGTTTTCAAATATAATTTTCCAATATAATTTTTTAATTGAATTTTCCAATATAACCCTAACACAAATTTCTTCTCCGTTAGATTAGAAGGTATTATCATATGACTGATCAACAATTTTTAAATTTCAGATTGGTCCCTGAGTTTTATTATATTTTTCAAATTGATCCTTAAAATTGAGTTAAATAATTTACGCGCAGCATCATAAACAGATTCTATTAGTGTTTCATGAGCATGTGACAAAAGTATTTTATAATTATTTTTTTTATTTTTAAATTTAACTTAATTGTCCTTTCTTATAATTTTTTGTGATATTATTTATTAATTGAGAATACTTCAGTGATAATTATCCGATATATAACGATTATTTCGTACATCTACGTCATGAAGTAGACAAACTTAGCAATTTGCAATATTTTCGATTAACTTGATTTCTATGATTGGCCAGCTTGCAATTTGACTTGATAGAAACATGGCCCTAATAATGCCATCCAATAATTCCCTTAATAATTTCATTACATGCAAAAAATATAAAAATTTATGTTGAGTTTCATTTTATTTATTTAAGACAAGTTATTTCATCTCTATCTGGTTTGAGAAATATCTATATTTTTTTTTCAATTGTCATAGAGGGTGAGAGTTTGGCCCAAAGATCGATATTCACGCAATATTTGGATCGATATTTAGTTTCAATTGAGCTCAGCTCAAGTTTATTGAGCTGAGCCACGAGTTATGGTCTGATCGAATCGACTTAGCTCGATCTCTATTTTGGAAGAATTTCAAAGAAGTTTTGCTCGGTAATATTATGAGAAATTCAAAAAATTTAAAGATAATTTTAGTAAATTTTTTTTTATTTCAGTATCAGAATGGATTAATTGAAATGAAGGAGATGACTATAGGATTTAGTTGAATGATTGAAAGAACCATGGCCGAAATATTAAAATATTTTAAAATGTAAGGACCAATTTAAAAGAAATTTAAAAGATAAGAACCCGCAAGAAATTAATTCAATTCGTTATTGGGGAGTTGTTATTGGATCAAATTTGACTCATTAGTTAATTAATCTTATTATTGGCCCAAGTTTTGATCTAACTAAACTCAAGCTTTTGTATTGTTTTGATTTTTATTTCAAATAAGTTAAATTTTTTTTTATCTTAAATATAAAGATAATGTTGTTAATTAGATTAATTCGTACACTTTATAGTTAAATAATAATTGTTTATTATATTAACATCAAGCTTTTTATCTTACACATTCATAAAGTGTTTTTTTTTTGTGGAATTTAATTTTATTTTTGGAAGAATTTGAAAGAAATTTTGCTTGATAATATTATGAAAAATTCAAAAAATGTAAAGATAATTTAAATTTAATTTAATTTTTTATTTCAGAATGGATTAATTGAAATGCAGGAGATGACTACAGGATTTAAGTTGAATGATTGAAAGAACCATGGTCAAATTGAAATATTTTAAAATGCAAGGACCAATCTAAAAGAAATTTAAAAGATAAGAACCTGCAAGAAATTAATTCAATTCATTATTGGGGAGTTGTTATTGGGTCAAATTTGACTTATAGTTAATTAATTTTAATTTTGTTATTGGCCCAAGTTTGATTTAACTAAACTTAAGCTTTTGTATTGTTTTGATTTTTATTTCAAATAAGTTAAATTTTTTTATCTTAAATATAAAGATAATGTTGTTAATTAGGTACCCGTTATAATTAAATAATAATTGTTTATTATATTAACATCAAGCTTTTTATCTTACATATATTATCATAATTGAAGGAGGAAGGATTAATTTTTTTTTATTTGTAAATTTTGTAGTTTTTTTAACTATGCATTAAATATATCAATGAAAAGGGCCAAAGACATGTAAAGATATGTGGATGCCATTTAATTTCTTTATCTTAACTTTTTTTATTCGAATTAAATATTTTCTAGAGTCCAGTGATTTGAGTTGACTGCCATCCGTGTCGATTGAAACTTATTCGAGACGTTATAAAACTTACAACTTTTACTGCTCTTTGTTATAAAGTTCATCAACTCTCGTATTTTAACTAACAGAAAGAGAGGCTGGAGTATAATGGTAATTTTAAAATATTTTTAATAATAAAAAATTAAAAAAAAACTATTTAATGATTTATTAAAACTCAGGGACTTTAATATTATAATTTTAAAAATATGAACTTGTGCGTTGTTAAACTTTAAATTCAAGGACCTGGACGTAATATCCCAAAAACTAATTTCCCATTTTTTTACAACCAAAATCATAAGTCAAACCAAATTTGTGATACTTGGATAAATCAATTCATTTAAACACATAATAAATAAATTATTTCAATTCACAATATTTAATTGTTTACTAAATTTGTGGATAAAAAATATAGATATTTATTTTTGAAAGTTAAATAAATAATTAGAATAATTTTCTGTGATATAAGTAAACTTTCTATTTTTTTAAATTTTCTGTTTAAATATTTATTTGTCTTTCTCAAGCTCTGGCCCCCAAATTTATCCAAATGAAAATGACTCTTCATGTTAATTTATTTATTTGTAATAATTTAGAAAAATTATTTAATAAAATATTATAATAATAAATCTCCGTGAAATTTGGATAAGTTTTTTGACTTCTCAATTTTTCTTATTGGTTGGGCAGACACGCGTTTGGCTCCTTCCTATTTCATAAATTTAATTTTTAAATTTTAAAAAAATTTACATATATGGCTCCTAAAATCAAACTTTTTACAAATTTTACACTCAAAATTAAATATTTACATTAATTATTTCATACTTTAAATGTATAATTGCAATTATAACCCTCTCATAATGATGAGCGGTTAGATTTTCATCTCCTATAGTAAGATAAATGGTTAGATTTTATCCAATTTGATGAAAGGGGTGATGTTTATAATTAATGCATTCTTTGTACGAGGTGATAAGTATAAATATTTAATTTTAATAGTAAAATGAGTAAAAAGCTCAACTTTAATGATAATATATATAAATTCTCTTATATTTTAAATAGATTTGTAAATGAACTAAGGTGAGCTGAGCACTCGTGTTTTTTAAATCCATGTTAGTTTATTTGAGTTTCATTCTTCATTCGTGTGATTCATGAATGAGCTCAGTAATGTATTCACGAATAAACTTATATATATTCAAGTTCGTGAATATGAAAACTATAAATAAGCTTTTATATATTAAAAATAGGTGTTTTTACTCGTATGACATAAAAAAATTCAATATTTACTTATTAGACACCCTAAAATTAAATATTACATGACACACTTATTTATTTTAATTTTATAATCAATACACTATTTTTGAGTTATGTTTTAACTTAAATAAGGTTCGTAGGAATAAAATCTAACCCTCGGTGCATCTTAACTTAAATCTTACATGTTAAAAATTATTTAAATCTATTAATTCTATAGAATATTTTAAATCTAATCGTTAGATGCCCATTTTAATGATTATATTAAATTTAAGATACACCGAGAGTTAGATTTTATTCTTATGAACTTTATTTAAGTTAAAACATAACTCAAGTATGGTTTACTTAAATAAAATATAAGGATTTTTTAACTAAAGTGTGTTGGTTGTAAAATTAAAATAAATAAGTGTGTGTGATATGTAATATTTAACTTTATGGTGTCTAATAAGTAAATATTGAAGTTTTTTGTGTCATACGGGTAAAAATTTCTTAAAAATATTAATGTGTTTATAAAATGCTCATTATTATGATTCATGATTTTTTTCTTATTAGTAAATAATATATTTTTTTATAGTAATTAGTAAACAAAAAATACTAAAATCTCTAACATAACATCATATTGAGCTTTACAATTAAGCAAGTTTGTAAACATCGTACGAATGATTCATGAATATTAATGAGCCCGAGCGTTGTACGTTCAAATTCATTCATTTAAAAATCAAGTTTTTAAAAGTACGTTCAAATTTATTTGTTAATAACCTCGACAAATCAAATATAAACGAGCACTTATTGAATGAATATTGCGTTGTTCGTCCGATGCGCGGTTCATTTACAGCCAAATTTTAAAACGCTTATCATGAAAAATTACAATATCTCATTAGTAAATCAATCAAATACCTTAAATTTAAATTTTTTATATAATTTGCCTGATCAAAATTTTCTAAGTGAACTGAAATAAATCTTTTATAATGATCAATAGGATGATGGAAAAAGAACAAATTAATGAGGAAAACCAACAGGTGAAAGAATGACAGCTACTTTTTAACTACTCATTAATTCTATAGACCATGTGTTTGTCTCAGATCCATACTTGATTAAGAACCAAGATTCATTCAGTAGCTTAACTCTAGTTGATAGTTTAACTCGAGTTTCATCGAGTTCTCCATTAACTCGATCGACAACAGCCTTGATTGCATTAACTCTACTCAACTGATCTAATATATCTAGCGGCTTCTCAATTGTAGCAGTTAGATTCTAGATTTGCAAATACGAATATAATCTAATTTATCGGTAATATCATTCTGTGCTCAAAGTTATGTAACTCTCGGGCCATAATAAATACAAGGAAATAGAAAGAGATTTGGATTAATAAGTAGAAAAGATCACCAATGCCTTTCGAGTTCTTGATGAATATTTAATTTAGAGTGAGCTATGCTTAACTAAAAATTGAAATTTTTAATTTCAAGTTGAGCTTAACTTAATTTCTGTAAAGTTTATTATATTAATTTCTTTTTAAATTTTATATATGTATTTTTAATCTCCTTTTTTAATATAAATTGTTATATATAAAATACATTTTAAACAACTCCAAATATATACATTTATATGCATATTGAATCAATTGCTTTTCAAGAAAGTTGACTTTGAGTCAGAAAAAAATCAAGATGATTATGAAAAAAAATGCACTGAGTTTCAATTTTTCTATAAAATTGCAGCTAGTATTCATATTTTAGCTCTAATCATTATACTAAAATTTAGTCTGGTCATCGAAATTTAGAAATTAATTTACAAGTAATGATTGTAATATCAACAAATATCATTAGATAATCATACATAACATGCATATAAAGATTTTGCTAATTTAAAATTTAAAATAATTTAAGCGAAAATCATTTAAGTATGTATGCATGCACCAATTGCATATATACTTTTCTGTTACTTATTGAGCGCTTCTTTCTTTCTATCATCTCTAAATTTTTCACGCTACTTTTCTGTTGCTTATTGAGCGCTTCTTTTTTTTGTATCTAACCATTCACGTTTAAATAAAACAACATGATTCCAATACCAATTTGCGACCAATAATGTTGGTCGCAGCATTTTGCAACCAATGATTTGTTGGTCGTAAATAGCATTTTGCGGCTAAGCTATTACGACCATAGCATGATGAATAATTATGGTCGCAAATGACCATTTGCGACTGTATAACAAATATCTGCGACCAATTCGTTAGTCGCAGATGCCTATTCCTATTGTAGTGACTTAAAGAATGGCTATGTATAAGCATGAATGCCTAGTGGTTGTTATTAAGATAAAATTTGTAATTATACATCTTGATCACTAAAATATGAAATATATATACATATGTGCATCACTTTTTAGCCTAATACTTGGTTTAGTTTCATATAAATATATATAGATATATATAGAGAATGACAATAAGAAAAATGGCATGTGAGATAACCTCTAATATTATTCATTGATAAAGTGGTATATTTTATTTCTATATTTTAATACACAAATAGTGAATTACAATAATTAAACAACTTAAATGAAAAAGATAAGGGTGTCCTACTTTGGAATTAGGACTAAGAAAGAGACCTATAACCAAAATTACATCATCATAGGAACTGTTAAACACAAGAAAGAGACCAACAACAGGAAGTTAGAACATCAAGTTAGGCTCAACAGTAAAAATTAGAGACAGAGATAGGCAAAACCTACCTTTCAGTTTAGGGTCTTTAAAAAAACTCATCCCGCCAACTCGCAACCCTTCTTATCATATGATACTTCGATATATGGGTGAGTGCAAGAGGGAGAAAGTGATACTCGTATTAGTTTCTCTACTGATGAGAGAGTTGAAAAATCCCGCCAAACTAGCTAGATGAATATGGCCATCCTTCCTATTGGGCAGGAGTACGGATTGATATATTCGAAAGAAGTTGTTCAAGTCGATTAAAAATATAAATTTTATAAAGATTATAAAAATTAATTTTAACATTATTAAAGTTAAATTTAGATTAAAATATATTTTATTGAAAATTGTGTATAATATAAAATAAAATTAACTGTTATATTGAGATATATAATTGATGCAAACTAATTTTTTAAAAAAATATATGTATAATGTGAAATAAAATTAAATTTTAATATTAAAATTTGTGCATATATTATATCAAGATAAAAAGATTAATTATAAGCAAATGAGCTCATAAAATAATAAATTTACAAATTGGAATGAACAATAATTATTCACTTATATAAACAAAAATTTACTACTTTTAACAAAAAATAAAAACTTATTATCTCAAATTTGCTAAAAAAAATAAAAAGAAGAAGAAGAAAACTATCATTTGCATCAAGAAGATCTGCAAAGATTTGACATCCAAATGTATGTAAAATAATAAAATAAATTAAATTTAAAAATATAAGAAATAATTACACATGTTCTTATTACTTATTTAATTTTCAAAAATAATCTGTAATCTCAAAGTTAAGAAATAAGCAGAATTTGACTGCTAAGGGATGAAAATATTTAATTAATCATTTGTTGGATGATTTTTGTAAATTTTTAAAAATAAATTGTAGTTATTCATCCATATTTGATATTCCATGGGATATATTTAAATTAATTAAATTTCTTTAACTTGGTCCATTACTAGCTATTAATTAGGTGTACCTCAATGAATAATATTTTTTTAATTAGTGAACTGATTAAATTAATTTAAAAGCTATATTAATATTTTAGATAAATATAATGTTCAATTAACTCTAATAACTAGAAAAAATATTCTTTATTAAACATTTTTTATTAATTTTGAAAAACCTATTTGTTAATTATCTTAAAATATTAGATAACTAATTTGTTTAGTTTACAAAATAAAAAAATTTAATTGGACATAAGTTCAAATTAAAAATAACTTAATTACTTACACATATTTAATAACAAAATAGACAATAAGAACAATCTAGATTGACTTATATAATTCCTCAAAATATTATCACCATCATATATATATATATATAATTAGGAAATGATTGAAGATTTCCATCACTTGATTAATATTTGCCAATGGGTTTAACATCTTCAACAAAATCAATTAAATTAGGGCACAAAAACTATATTATGCATAATTAAATAGAAACAATATTAAATTATTCTTCCAAAAGTTTTGAAGAGAATGAAGGTCCAAAATTGCTCTTTTTTATTATTGCCAAATTATACTTTGCCAACTCATTAATGCACATGATTTAGCTTTGGGAAATGGAGATCTCAAAAAATTCAAAATAATTGAGATTCTTGAAAATAAAAATGAAAAGAATTGTCCTTTTTTATATGCCCCATGATGCCCATTTCTATGTAAAATATCCTAGGTGGACCTATTATTTTAAGGAATCAAGTGCAAAGCATTCAACTTTGTTGGCTATAAAATTAGCTACCATGATGCTCCTAATACTTGAATAATATTCCTAGTTTAGGGCAAGTAACTTTAGGCCAATATCCTATCAAAAAAAAAAAAAAAACTTTAGGCCAATATGTCATACTTTGGTTCAAATTAATCTGATGAGAATTAAATATTTAAATCATAAAAAATGCACAATATATGCCCTTATTTATTTGTTACCTTAAAAACATCAAAATTCTTTTGAAAATATTTTTTTAATATTTTATGTTTATGTTATATTTTACATAGATTTTAAATTTAAAAATTAGCTTTATTTTATCAATAATTATTAAATAATAAAATAAATTGATTTCACATTATAATATTAAAATAAATTTTTTCTTTTCTATTTAAAAAAAACTTTAAATATTTTAAAGATATACTCCAACCAAACCCTATACATAAATTGACCAGTGGATGTATATACAAACATTAATAATTCCTTTCAACAAATTTTCCATAATATATTTTTTTATATAAATATAATTAGAGAACTTTGAGTTAATTTTGAGCACAACTCGAAACTGAAATTTTTTATTTTAAGTGAAGTTCTGTTTCAGCCTACTAAAATTTTTTCAATTTTGAGTTGATTTTCAAGTTAAATTGAACCTAATTATAAGCTATATTTTTTTTATAAAAATATCTATTATTTAATATTAAATATATTAAAATATTATATTATAAACTTTTTTTTAAAATTGTATATATATTCCTAACATCATCTTTTATGTAAATATTATAATATATTTACATATAAAAAACATATCAATTATACTTAAAAAATACGAATATGTAAGTTTATAAATATAGCGAGTCAATTACAAGTTGAATTGATTTCTTTTTGAGCGAGTTAGCTATGAGCTAGAAAAAAAATTGAGTCAATTTCAAATAGAGTAAAATACGAGCGTATTTCAATTTTCACATAAAATTGTCACCTCTAAATATAATCTTACACATGCTCCTTTATCGAAATGATTTTAAACTGACATTACTCAATGTCACATAAATTGACTTTGTTTAAAAAAAATTAACTATTTGTATGTCATATAATTGTGAAAAACATCATATTAAACTTTTGGGGTTTTTACCCGTATGACACAAAAAACTTCAATATTTACTTATTAGACACTCTAAAGTTAAATATTACATGACACACACTTATTTATTTTAATTTTACAACTAACACATCCTATTTAAAAATTTCTTATATTTTATTTAAGTAAATCATACTTAAATTATGTTTTAACTTAAATAAGGTTCATAGGAATAAAATCTAACCTCCTTTGTATCTTAAATTAAATCTAATTGTTAAGATGAGCATCTAACGATTAGATTTAAAATATTTTACCATTTATTTAAAGCTAAACCATACTTTAAGTTATTGTTTTAACTAAATAAGTTTCATGGAATAAGATTTAACTTTCGGTGCATCTTTAACTTTAATCCTCTTAACAATGTTAAAAACTACATGATTTCATATAAATCTTTAGGTCACTTTATCGTAAATGTGTTATAAATTAATCGTTAATGGGGTTCATTGTGCAAACAATTGATTTTAATTGAAATACACAATAGAGAAGGGCATTAGATTTATTGTGTTGAGATCCAGAAACTGTATTTTAATTAAAACCATACATTTAAGATGCATCTTAGCATTAATTGAAAGTATAGAAAATTTTCTAAAATAGTGGAATTGTACTTGTAAGTTGGTAAAATTAAACATTAAAAAAGTGTGTGTCATTGTTAATACTTTAACTCTAGTGTAGTGTCTAATAAGAAATATTTGAGTTTTTTTGTCATACCGGCGATAAAATACCCAAAAGATATAAGATATGATGTTTTCACAATTAATATGACATAAAATAGTTAAATTGTTTTTTAAACCCACTCAAATTTATGTACATTGAGATAATGTCGGTTACAAATCATCTTGCTGATAAAGTGAGCATGTGTAAGATTATACATTAGAGGTGACAATTTTATGTTGAAAATTGGAAATTAACGCCCGTATCTTCAGCCCATCTATTTGACAAGTGATCTCAGATTTTTTTCTCAGTGCTCCATAGTTCTCTAGAGCCTACGCCCTCCCCAAAAAGAAATCCACTCCATTTCAACTCATGTAATTTGACTCGCTATATTTTTATAAAAACTTTACATATTCGGTACTTTTTAAGGAATAATTAGTTTCTGGTGTTCTTTTTATATGTAACATTCCTATCATTAATATTATTAATATTTACATAAATGAGAGATCTACGGAGTTAATGGTTATCACCAAGTTATGTATTTACTGATTTCATTGAACAATAAAAAATCTATAAATATAATATTTTTACTCCACCAATAGTATTTAATATTAAATGAATAGAGTAATTTTTATAAAAAAAAGTATAAGAGCTTATAATATAGGTATCATTTAACTTGGAAAATCCAACTCAAAATAGACAAAATTGTGTAGGCTGAAACAGAAACTTGCCACTTAAGATTAAAAAAAATTCAGTGTATTGCGAGTTGTCTCTCTCAAAATTGTCAGCTTCCCAAGTTGTCATGCAACTCAGTATTGTTATAATAAATAAAGATCTATATTATGAATAATAACTTGTTGAAGGAAATTATTAATGTTTGATATACAATCCACTGGGATCATTTACCTGATATTAGACTGGGTTTGGTTGGGAGTATTCTTTAAATATTTAAAGTTTTTTTTAAATATAGAGAAACAAGATAAATATATTTAATCATTAATATATGTGAAATCAATTTATTTTATTATTTAATAATATTATTGATAAAATAAGCCTGAATTTTTAATTTAAAATTATGTAAAATTAACATAAACATAAAGTTTAAAAAAATATTTCAAAAAATTTTGATGTTTTTATAGGTAACAAATAAAAAGGGCATATATGTGCATTTTTTATGATTTAATATATTTAATTCTCATTCAGATTAATTTGAACCAAAGTATGACATATTGGCCTAAAGTTTTTTTTTTTTTTTTGGTAAGCTCATTGGCCTTAAAGTTACTTGCCCTACTAGGATACTTATTCAAGTATTAGGAGCATCATAGGTAGACTAATATTTATAAGCACAACAAAGTTGAATGCTTTGCACTTGATTCCTTAAAATAATAGGTCCACACCTAGGATATTTTACATAGAAATGGGCATCACTATGGGGCATATAAAAAAAGGACAATTCTTTTCATTTTTATTTTCAAGAATCTCAATTATTTTGATTTTTTGAGAATCTCCATTCCCAAAGCTAAATCATGTGCATTAATGAGTTGGCAAAGTATAATTTTGGCAATAATAAAAAAGAGCAATTTTGGACCTTCAATTCTTCTTTCCAAAACTTGGAAAGAATAAGTGTTAAATATGTTTCTATTTAAATTTGTGCATAATGTAGTTTTTGTGCCGCTATATTTAATTGATGTTTGTTGAAGATGTTTTAGAATACACAGCCCATGGCAAAATTATTCAATCCATGATGGAAATCTTCAGTACATTCCTCCTAACTTATGTATATATAATATTGAAATGCTTGCACTAATTTTGAGGAATTATATAAGTCCAATCTAGACTTTCTTATTGTTACTTTTGTTATTTAATGTGAAGTAAGGTTAAGTTTATTTTAAAAATAATATTTGAGACTATGCGTCAACAATAAGTCTTTTTATAGTTTTGACTGTAAACAAACTTAGTTATCTAATATTTTAGATAATTAACCCAAATAGGTTTTCAAAATTAATAAAAAATGGTTTAATGACACCAGATATTTTTTCCTAGTTATTAGGACGTGCGTGGGATCACGATCAAATTAATGAAAATTGAACAATTTTTCCTATATATATATTTATTCCGTAAGAATTTAATTACAACTGTGTTAAGACTACGCTTTATATTCTAAGTCAGATATTAACATTTATTAAGAAAACTGAAATAAATAAATTCATAATTAGTTGCAGTGTATTACACCTATTAAATAGCTATTAATGGGACCAAGTTAAAGATAAATTTATATTAATTTTAAATTATCCCTATGGAATATCAAATATGGGGCAGTGAATAACGCACATCAGTTCTTTATTTTTTAAAAAGATAAATTAGCAATCTCAAAGATCATTACCAACAAATGTCATAATTTAAATTATTTTTTCAATCACCCCCAGGTTGTCCTTGTTGCCCCAGATCCCAGATTAGTCTCGCCCCTGGGGCGTAATAATGCCGGTTGCCGAATTTTATATCGTAATCCTTATATGAGGTTGGGATGTGACGTGTGTTTGTTTAGCCGCTGTACCGTGATTGCTCTCCCTAATTTAGTGCTTCTCTTTGGTATGCAGATCTCCTTTTCTATAAAATCAAACTGATAAATTGCAAGTAATTACATTGAAGACTTTGTTTTAATCTAACGTGATCTATTTACTACTTAAATATTTGTTAAAGATTCTACATTGTCCCATTAATATATCTTACCAATTTTCGTTGAGCTTTTGTGCCATGTGCTTTGCGATCTATGTTGGGCTCGTGATAAGCGGCGAATGTGCTAATTTTCCTTTTACCTAGACCCTGCCTGTGGACTCACACAGAATCTTGTTCATTAACATTTTTAATTGGCACAAATATTCAGATTCTTCTTGACTCTATCATTAAGTTCTCTTTCACACATCTTCTGTTCACTACACATGATCTTTCTCGGTTGCGGAAGATCTGAGAGCTGGGATCTTGAAATTAAGATCTGGCTTTCTTGTATTTTTTTTACTGGTCGTCCTGTGAAAGCGTCCAGTGTCATTTTCATGATTAGATAATGCGAGCGTTCTTGTTTCTCTATATCTATATAAACATCAGGCCGAGGTGCTCATGGGCCATATAATTAATTGTGCGATTCCAAATTTATTTAATCATGTATTATATATCGACATCAATGGTTTAATCTGAGTAGACTCACCTTAGAACTTAGAATTATTTTACCTCTTGCTATGGACACCTCGAAGTGAAATAAATTTGTTCTTGACTATAATCTCATCGTCTCGGATAGATAAACGTAAGTCATGCACATTCATATTTTACTATTTAAAATTTATTTTATTTCCACATGAGAACATCTTTTTTAGCCAAGCACACCCTTTAGTTCTACAAATACCATCTTATTTCTTTTTAAAAATTAGTGATTAAGTTGTGCCCTTCTTGCATTCCATCTTAATATAGTCCTTTTATTGACCGTGCAATATAACAAGTTCAAATTTCTGCTTTATATTGAGCGTTATATTATACACAATTCTTCCAATACAAGTTGAATCTCCATCATAATCTTCGAAATTTAACTTTAATAACTTTTAAAACTCTATACTGTTGTTATGT
>KZ452013.1:6941913-7044633 GCA_002786265.1 Apostasia shenzhenica | reverse complement strand
ATAAACTTTATTTAAGTTAAAACATAACTTAAGTATGGTTTACTTAAATAAAATATAAGAATTTTTTAACTAGGGTGTGTTGGTTGTAAAATTAAAATAAATAAGTGTGTGTCATGTAATATTTAACTTTAAAGTGTCTAATAAGTAAATATTGAAGTTTTTTGTGTCATACGGGTAAAAATTTCTAAACTTTTAAGGGGCAACAATTATTGAAGAAATATGTATATTTAATGGTCCAAATAAGCAAGTAATTTATTTTTTTTTTCACACCAACCCACATGAATGCCCTCCCCCAACTTAATTTGAGTAGGTAGCCTAAGGTGGCAAACTAATAAATAATTAATCTTAAATTGAATAATTTGTAAGTCCTTCACATAAGAAATTTTAATTACTTGAAAACATAAGAAATTTTGTTAGAAAATAATAATACTTACTTGAATTTTATTCTATTTTTTTAAAAATTAAATTTTCTTATTAGTCATGAGGAGAGGGAGGGCATTGAACCAGAATTAGTTAAACTCGAAAATTTAAAATATTTGTTCAACAGAGTCATATATATATATATATATATAGTAGCTAAATCATGAAAATATTTTTTAGCGTCGAATAAAATTTCTAATAAGTTAACATATACCAGTTGTAGTCTTGGAAAAGAGTATTTTATTGTTACTTTTGAACATATTTCTTCGTTCTTTTTTAAAAGATGCATATTCGTATTCCTCCTCTATGCACATTTTAAAAGGAGCTTTAATTTTATGTTTAAGGCATGCTTCTGTATATTTTTAATTTAATTTCTATTTGATAATCCACTTTTTTCGATAATTTTTTTATACTATTAGACTGTATATTGAAAAAAGCTAATCTGATAATCAACTTTTCTGATAATTTGTTATATCATCTCTCGTAAAAGAGACATTCATCAACTATATTTGAGAACATCTTTTTTAGCCAGCAACCACTTTGCGATAATTCTCTATTCAATAAGTCCTTTGTGACGATCAATCTGTTTAGAGCTTGTTGACAATCATCGACTTCTCAATTGTTGAGCTTCACGAATTGGCCGACACTCTTCGAAGTACAATCAATGTACACATAAAAACAAAGAGTTCTGTGCAAGATGTCATGGAACGTTTTATTTCGATAAATATTAATTGACTCATTTTGCATAGAATCCAAGAAGCTCTCATAAATTTTACAAAGATGGAAAAAAAGAGATAATTACCTACATGTCACACAATTTAGTTTTATTTATGCTTACCCATCCATTCTTAGTTAATTACGCTATGCACACTCAAAACATTATAAAATCTTACATACACACATTTTAATTTGTTTCTATTATAATGAGTAATCATAATTTTTCAATAACTTAACTATAGTTAGATCACAAAAATTCTGAGCCGTTCATCATATTATTTTAAGGATATTTAAATATATTTTGAGTGAAAATTCTAAAACCTTAATGTTTAGGTGGCGACAAAGGAATGAGACATCCGCGACATGAATTAATTTTAGGACAAATCAGTGCTTTAGTGTGGTATTGAGGAAGAGAAAAATATGTATCATTAAGAGTAAAAATAGAACTTTAATGATTTACTAACAGAATATTTTTTTCAAATAGATTTTGATTAAGTTTTAACTCAAATGCGTGTACGTAAGATTTTGTAATATTTTGAGTGTGCATAGCGTAATTAATTAAGAATAGATGGGTAATGCATAAATAAAACTAAATTGTGTGGCATGTAGGTAATTATCCAAAAAAAAAAAACACTACATGAATCCATCAATTATCGTTGTATTCCTACTCGTGATTTTACTTTTTTTACGTCCCTACCCTCTCTTCTACTCGTAGGTCTAGTTGTCCGTCAATTTTAATAAAAGCTTAAGAAATGCTCAATAATGATCGAAATCGATCCAAAACTATGTCCTTTGACTGACATCAAGCAGGAATTGAAGGCTAATCGTGACCGTTGCCACTGAACTTGAGGGGCCACTAAAAGGTAGAAACGTGTTCAATGGGAGTACCTGTGATGGAGGGCTAAAGAGTGAGCCCACCTACCCCCGTTTGGTGGTTAATGAAATTTAAAAACAATTATATATACAAATGCTTCAATTTTTTATCATTATAATTTTTAATTTTTAGAATTAGAATAACATACTAAAGAAATAAATATGTAAAATAGTAAAATTGTGACGTGCGTTGCCGAAAAGGGCGGGGAGTGATCACCGAGTGATATCCTAAGAAAAATGAATCACTGAAGCAAAGTGCGGCTCCTAGTAAGCTTCTAGGCTGAATAATGAGCGGTGAGAGGGGCACGAGAATGAGTCGTCCCACGTCGGAAAGCGAGGGAGATCCTGAGCTGTATAAGTAGATAACGTGATCTCAAAAATATAAGAAGACAAAATAATTTCTTACTGATATAAAGTTGGGCTTCATGAATGTAAAACTTAGACTCTCTTTGGCGCAAGAACTAAGATGATACTAATTTAAAAAATAATAATAATAAATAAAAATTTTATTATATTTTACACAAATTTTAATATAAAAAATATTATTTTATTTCACATACTTAATTATTTTCAATAAAATTATCTTCACATCGTATATCAGAATATTTGAATCATGTATTTTGATATAGGATATGAAATAAAATTGATAGCTTTATTGAAAATAATTTTTTTATATTAAAATTTATATTGAATGTAATAAAAATTTATTTATTATTATTATTATTTTTAAACTAGTACTATTTTAGTTTTAATTTTGATTTTCATTCCAAATATGGCCTTAAAAATTTAGACGATGCGAAACAAGTACTCAAAAAAAAAAAACAAATGAAGGTAATGCAACGTAATAAAATACACATAAGTATAAAATTACATAACCATTATATAGAACTATTTAAACATACGTAGTATAATGAGAGAAGCTACAACTATGTAGAGATAATCGATAATAAACGAGTACGCGAGTTATACAGAAATAGCATTAATATTCGTATCTCTCGTGTGCACCCAGAACGCAAATCCATGTAATCGACTACAAACTCAACATCAAGACACTCAGCATGTAGCATGCACTGTGCGTAGTGTTACATGATATCCTTTTAATATTTGAATTATCCATTTAATTATTAAGATGTGGATATTATCATTATATGGCTCTCAAAATTTGAATTAATTTAATTTATTTAAATGGCCTTAAAAATAGAATAAGTTTGTTAATATGATCTTATTCATAGTGATTATTAATTGTAGGGAGAAATCTCATTCATTCGATCGGCTACTTGATGGACGTACCGAATTTATTAAATCTCTCTATAAATAGATTCTCGTTTTGCTCATATTTGACATACGATATTCCATCTAATCAGTGTATAAAATAGTGGTGAGACAAAGGGGGAGAAAACCTATTTGCTTCTATATCTGCAAATTTGAGTAAGTTTTTAAATTATATAATTTATGAGATTGATTAGTTCAAAGATTTATACTTTTGACTCGATGTTTGATCGAATTAAAGTTTTTGTTTTAAGAAATTTCTAACACGTAGGTGTTGGGTCCCAAATTGCAACCCTGAATGCAGTCCCAAATCTGTTATCTTTTCCGTTTCCGACACCTCTTATAAATAATCTGTTATTCTTGTTGCACCAAATATGACTAACGAAATCGAAAAAGTAAAAAAAAAATTGATCTTAGTCGCCACGAATCGAATAAGATAAAGGGATAGATATTGGAGAATGGAGCATAAATCACGAAGAGTAAACAAATCATATGAGAATGTATTAAAAAGTACTCAAGTGTAGGGACCATAAACAAGAAACAAATGTGATAGTTAATGTTGCAATAAATTTTGATAACATGTATCACTCATATTCTCTAACTAAAACATATTCAAAGATATTATAAAAATATTAAGGATTTGGACTACCCTTTTTCTTTCTCTAGTGAAATCAGCTCTCAGTGACCGCTCGGTGGACGTAGGGGATTTTCTCTCTAAACCACCTTAAATCTCTGTGTGTTGCTCTGGATGCTCTCTCTCGCCTAAACTCGAATCGACAGGCTCAGCCCTCTGCGTGCTGCCGTCTCTCAGGACTCTCTCTCTGTGTTTTTGGGATCCCTGCATCTCACGTCAATAATTATTTTAAAGCATTCCTCTTTATGAGATAATAAAACAATGAACTAATGTTAGTTAAATTATATTTGAAGCTTTATTTTTAAAAATATAAATAAAAAGTCATAAATCATGAAAAATTTGTATAATTTTGTCAGACTTTGCTTTTAAAATATATATTTTAAATATTGTTAATAAAGTTATTGTCAAAAGTTAATTGGGCATTTGACTTCTAGCAAGAAGACAAAGTAGATAAAAGTTAAAAGACGAAAAAATCCCCCTCCAAATGAGCAAATTTGGTACATAATTTGGGTCATAATTAGGGTTGAAAAAAAAATCTTAAAAATAAAATATAATAATTTTACGTAAAAAACTTAAAATAACAAAAATTATCATATTAAATCAAGTACCAAATTAATTGAGAATCTCTAAAATTTATAATACATAGTAGAGTTTTCAAATAATAAATTCGTGTAAAATCAGTGCAGCTGTTATGTTATGTTCATTTATCTGATCGATACTCGATAGGATCGATCCAAATCATTAATAATCTATTTTCTCTATTTTTATTTCTCATAAAATTTAGTATTTTTATTTATTTATTATAAATTTTTAATGAAAATCAATTATAATAATTTAATGTTATCTTGATAACACTAGGTCATGGCCGGCACTGGGGGACTGTTTGGATGACGTCATGAGTGATAAGTTCAGCGTGATAAGTTGACCTGCCACAATCCATAATGCAACTTGTACATATAATTAATATTTATACATTATATATATACAGTAAACTCTTTTAAAAATCAAAATTTAATTGAATATTTACATTCATGATACTATGATAAATATATTTAAATTAGGAAAGTTAGTAATTATAAATTTAAAATAATTTTTTAAATATTTTTAAATATATATTTATGGATAAGTTAGTGCAACATTTGAAGTAAATTTTATTAAATTTATGGGATAATTAACTACATGTCATATAATTTAGTTTTATTTATGTCTTACTCATCCATTCTTAATTAATTACACTATGCACACTCAAAACATTACAAAATCTTACATACATACATTTGAGTTAAAACTTAATCAAAATCTATTTGAAAAAAAAATATTCTATTAGTAAATCATTAAGATTATATTTTTACTCTTAATAGTATATATTTTTCTCTTCCTACATACCACACTAAAGCGCTGATTTGTCCTAAAATCAATTCACGTCGCGGATGTCTTCTTCCTTTGCCGCCACCTAAACATTAAGATTTTAGGATTTTCACTCAAAATATATTTAAATATCCTTAAAATAATATGATGAACGGCTCAAAATTTTTATAATTTAATTATAGTTAAGTTATTGAAAAATTATGATTACTCATTATAATAGAAATAAGTTAAAATGTGTGTATGTAAGATTTTATAATATTTTGAATGTGCATAGCGTAATTAACTGAGAATGGATGGGCAAGACATAAATAAAACTAAATTGTGTGGTATGTAGGTAATTATTTCTAAATTTATTTGTATATATTGATGACATAACTCATATATATATATTTTAAAAAAAATATTCTCACTATCTTTTAACCTAAGATTAGGACATAAAATCTTATAAATATTAAATGCAATTATGAACCAAAACCTAATAATAGAATAACAAACTTGGAGTTCATTGAATCAGCATTTAACTACTGAGTTTACTTTGGAATTAAGTAAATAATTAATGAAAAATAAATTAATGAATTTAGGCATTAGATTAAGCAATGTAAATTAAAACTGCTTCGTTGGCCGCACCCCTTCACAAAATCAATTCATGAACAAAACCGCTATGATAACTGGCGACAACCGTGAGATCAGCATTAGATAATCCTGAAAATTGAAATCTAATCAGTTAAATTTAATCAGTTAATTAATTTTATTTAAAATATATCATTTTAATTAATGATGCAAATTTTGAGTTTATTTGAGTAAATGATTGGATTTTGATTGCACAAATACTCAAATTAAATCATTCAAATTAACTAAATATTGCTTATTATTTGTATCATGTAGATATCAATATTATCTGCTTCATTTATGTACAGTAAATAACAACTAGAGTGCTTAGTTTTATATTTTTTTTATTTTTTAAGGTTTATAAAATTATATTATTTGAAATGTGTGAAACATATTATTCGGTAAATCCTGAATTCTATTTATAATTTTATTATTGGGTGTTTAATTTTGTTAAAATAATATAGCCGAACCCGATTTATAATTTTTTTTATCTTAGCGTCACAAATGACGTCAGTGATTGTTCCACTATGCGGTCAATCAACAAACCTACCTAACCGTCTGTTACTCCAGGCGCACGCCTTCTTGTATTTTCTAATTTTTATCCCATAAAAATTTGCTTTTGCATATTTACCAGAAGAGAAATTATCAGAAAATTTCATAAATTTCTTTATTTTTAATCGCGCACACAGAATTCTATCAAAAAGAAAACTACGCACACAGAAATTTTTTTTTTCATTGCCATTGATTACTGAAAATAATTTAAAAATTAAACAAAAGTGAGCTGAAATTTCAGATTGAATTCAAATTTTTAGCAACAAATTTAAATTTAATTCAAGCCAATAAAAATTTATCCGACTTGAGATAAATTTTATGTTAAATTGGACTAAATTTTAATTTTTTTTTAATTTAACTATTTATTTTTATTATAATGGTATTAAATATTTTTTAAATTTTATATGCATTACATATTTTTTTATGCATCAATTATTTAAAATATACTATTTATATAAGTAGTAATTATTGATATATATATATATATATATATATATATATACATAAAACTGAATTAAATTTAAGTTAGGTTAAATAAGAATGAATTTTAAATAAAAAATTTAAAAAAATTATTGTAAAAGTTTGAATTAATTGAGGCTTTAGGGAAAAATACAGGCTTACAGGCTCTGTTTGGTAATAAAAAAAATATTTGATTAAAAATTTTAGCTATTTTTCAAAAATGTGTATAATGTGAAATAAAGTAAGTTGGTTATATTAAAAATTATGTATAATATGAAATGAAGTTGATTGATTTATTGAGAATTGTGTTGGATGTGAAATAAAGTGATTGTTTAATGTTGAAATTTGTGTTAGATGAAATATAACATAATTTTTAAAATTTTTTTAAAATAAATTTAAAATTTTAATTATAAATAATTTTAATCATAATTTTTAGTTTATTGCCATCGATCATTTTCATCGCTGGCGAGCCTCGGCTCTTCAGCGGCGCCGGTTTGAGGCTGACGTTCGTTTGTGGGGCCCGCCCATGCGCGGCTGCTGCCTTCGCATCGCCACCTGGCAGACAGCCGAGGGTAAAATGGTAATTTGAGAAACGAGAACGCATAGTTTAAACGGTGGTAGCTAGGCCAAATTCCTCTCCCGAGGTGCTATAAATCGCGCCGCTTCCCCTCTCCTCGCAGAGAGAGAGAGAGAGAGAGAGTGGCGGTTGAGAGAGGGGGTCGGTAGGCATTCGCGGAGGGGGGGAGTTTGGTTTTTGGAAAGCTCATCGGATTCTCGCTGATATCCATTTCTGATGCTTTTAGATTGTTTCTTCTTCTAACTCGTAGCTCGGGCGAGCACTCGGCGTCGAAGATCTCCAGTTTAGGTAAAGGCAGGAAGAATCTGGGATGGAAGAATCGCCCCTGTTGCTCTGTTATTATTCTGTTTTCGCTCTTTTTTTGCCATTTTTAGTTTCATTCTGCGATGTTTACGTCGTCGTTGTCATTAATGCTTTGACGATTTCGGTTCGCTTTATCCTGTAGGAGATAAGCGGGTGTAAGAAGGAGGATCTGTTTGTGTAGCGGAGATTTGCGTATGCATCGAGGCTATCTCAGATCTCGGGCACCCTGCTATCTCTGCTGATATAGATCTGGTCTCTGATGGCTGCGGCGCCTGGTACAGCGTTAAGACTGCAGAATAACCCTGTGGCCCTTGTTCCTCGTGTTGGAAACCGTAAGAAGGGAGGTTTTCGCGGACGCGGAGCATCGAGATGGTCCTTCCCAAGGGAGATCCGAGAAGAAGTCTCTCTTGATAACAGATTCCTCGGCACGAAGCCGCGCGCCTGCGAGCGGGTGCAGGTATGGTGGACCGATGGGCCTGGGCGTTCGCCTAAGCTGAGGGTCGTCTCCCCCACTATGTCGTTGTCTCAAGTGCCGGAGAAGCCCCTCGGCCTCTACGACGCTTCCTTCGACAAGGATTCTTGCGGCGTGGGTTTTGTTGCAGAGCTCTCTGGCGAGTACAAACGGGATACTGTGAGGCTCCTTTTTTTTCTTTACATATTAATGGTTTTAAGGATATTTTTCTGTTAATTGATCAGTCTAATTACTTTCTATAGCGGTTAACTTCTCATTAATATTCTGAAGGTTGCCGATGCATTGGAGATGTTGGTTCGAATGTCCCACAGAGGCGCATGTGGCTGTGAGGTCAACACGGGTGATGGGGCCGGCATCCTTGTTTCTCTTCCGCATGATTTCTACAAGGAGGTAGCTGATAAAGTCTTAGCTTTTTTCTTGTAGCGCATTCAGTTGTTGGCTCATCCTATGCCAGCTTTCATTTTACTCGGATTTATTTTACTACTTTAATTTGTAGAGTCTTTTGGTGACTGCTGATTTGTTAAAAGAATTAAGTATGTTGTTGTTACAGGTAGCCAAGGATCTTGGATTTGATTTGCCACCACCTGGCCAATATGCGGTTGGTATGTTCTTCCTGCCAACAGATCAAAGCCGCCGCGAAGAAAGCAAGGCTGTGTTTGCAAAGGTAAATTCGTCAATATTAATTGACAATTTGACAGACGCTTCTTCTGTTAACAACAAAAGGATTTATCGATATTAAAAGAATGGGTTTTATTTGAAGTTTTACCGTTAATCTTATCTGCCTTTGTTTTCATTGTCTTTCTATTTTGTTCTGAGTGTTTTGGTGTGTAATGACCTGGAGAGGTATTCGTTATAATATGCAGGAATGAAGAACATGTATTTATGCATATTATTTTTCGTATTTTATGTTCTATTATCATTACCTGTACTGTAAATATTGGCTTTTCAGTTTCGCGGAAACCTATTTTGGAGCATGTTATTTAAACATAACTGATTTCCAATTATGTTAAAGTGGAAAATTGGAAGTTTTTAGAGGGTAACCAATAAACCTAAAAAGTGTAATTAGTATCAATGGTCTAAGGAACAGGTATGTTACATGTTAAATGCACTAGTTTAAACTTGCACATGTTGTTGTCATTTGTCTTCCTTTTTTCTATTGGCAAACAAATTTATCATTTTTTCAGTGACTTTCTGAATTATTGCTTATCAAAGCTCATATTTTGATGATGCTTCTCTATGCTTCTAGATATTTTATGACAAAAAAAAATCCTTCTTGCAAATCCAATTGTTAGAATGTAAGCTTATTTTTGGGACATAACCTATGAACTTAAGCTTTTAGGTCATTTGATAATCAGAGATTTAGCACGGTATTAGAGCTAAAAAGTCTGAAGTTTGAACCCCGATGATTTTCCATTATCTCTAGCATAAGGTTTAAAAAAATGTCTATGCTGAGCTCCATGCTTTGAAGCACATAAATTTGCACATGAGGGGGCATATTATAATATAAAATTATTTGTCAGCTGTAACTTACATGCTTAAGTTGTTAGGTTAGTTAATAACCAGATATTTTACAAGCATGTCTCATAATACGACATGGGGGCACGACAAGACATTTCACGATGATATGATGATTTTTTAAATCATAAGACATGGACACGGCATGACACGTCAAATACTATAATAATAGAATTAATATTTCATATTTAAAAAATACATAAAATATAATATGAACTTAAAATTTTTAAGTATAAACAACTTGTGAGTAGCATTAAGGTCTCATAGGATTAAGATGAGAACTTGAGGATGGACGTCGTCAGCATTGAAGAGATTTGGGATGTAAATTTAGGGTTCATTTTGCAAAGTGGGTGGGAGAACAAGAGAACTCAATTTTATTTATCAGGACAATCACAATGAGCACGATAATAAGAGAAAGTAAGAGTTTTTGGTGTTGACGATGAGAGAAGGATAAAGGTGAGCTAAAGTTTCAATTTTTTTGCAATTGGTTTATTTTTGTAAGTCTTGAGGGCCGCAAGGGAGGAAAAAAATTAATTTAACTTGGTTAGCTTAGAATTTTGATTTATATTAGATAAAATTTTAATAATAATAAGAGATAAAATTTTAATTTTATTACATAAAATTTTAAATATTAATAAAAAGTTCAAAGAGGAGGTAGATGTATCCGTAATTTTATTAAAAAAATATAATTTTAATAAATAAATTTAACATTAACATTAAATATATCCAATTCTATCTTATATGTCCCAAAAGTGTCTTATACCTTAAAAGTGTCATGCATCTCAGGAGTGTTTCAGAAATGTCCTAAAGTGTCTCAAAGTATCCTTACGTATTCAGAAATTTTTCTTTAGTTTTTTTTAAATATTATTTTATTGGGACACGCCACGTGGCATGTCCGACACAATGTTCCCACGTGTTCTTACTTGTTCTCACGTGTTCGTGTTGTCGACCACATGACGTGCTTTTTTTTAAGTGTTCATGTTTCATAGGGATAAATAATAATAAAAAAAAATTATGTAAAACCCGAGTAACCGAGAGAAAACCACATTGCCACATTCGATGATTTAAATCCGTTAATGAGAAAGGCGTTCGCAAGCTATCGGGCTTACTAAGTTATACGAAAAGAGAAAAAAGTACAAATGTAAGAGAGTGTGTTGGGGGAGATTGCACTTTGGCAAGTTGGAGAAGGGTGTCAAATAGTGGAGTCGGTGGCTAGAGTGAGTGTATTGTGCGGAGAGATCTCTTTCGTCTATGCTTGTATAATTGTATTATAGTTTGAGCTTGAGAGAAAGTGATGATTATGATCGACATGGTGGTTTATTGTACTAGCATGAATATTGGGGAGATTTGATTAAATTTACATGGCTTGTATGGCGCTTAATTATAACTTGTGTGGCACTTTGCTGTGTGTTAAAGGTTTTGATTGAATTGCTATTGGGGCGAACCATTCGCTCACCGTATAGAAGGGGTTGTATGGGACATCGTACTTATTTGACTCCTATTATTTCTGTCTGATTGTAGACCAATCATTGACCTGTAGCTCCCATATGTATGCTCGAGATTGATTGCTAATTTATCAATCTAAGAATATTCAAGGTTCTTGTGAAGTACTATTTCTTACAATGAAAATATGAGACCGCAAGATTTCTTTTGGTTGCTGTGCACATATTATTTTTTATTTATAGTATTAAATATCTATTTACCGACCTAAAAAGCTTGGAATTTATTTCTCAGGAATAATTTTATATTTCTCTTCACACATAAGTCATTTTGCTTTGCAGTGTGGAATTCAATCAACATAAGCTTTTTTTTCAACGATATTCTAGAGATAATTTGGGGTCACAAGACTTGAGCTTGAGGCGTTTGGCTTTAAAACCATGTTAAATTTTTTGTTATAAATTAATCTAAAAGCTTAAGCTTGTAGTTTACATCCCAAGAATAATTTTATTTTCTTACATATGGTTTTGAGAAGCTGGTAGCTTCTGATTATTGGTTTCATGATAGTGTTGTAAGACACTGTTTTTTTTTTTTTTTTTTTGAAAACTTAAGATATTGTGCTTTGTTTTGGTTTTGTCTTGTAAATGATTTTTGACTTCCACAATAGCCATGTTGTCTGTAAAGAAATTACATGTTGCTTTTAGTTGAGTTTTGTTGATCTGGGTTGTTCAAAATGGAATAATTAGGTATTGAGAAGTAGATGCCAAGACACATTCACGAAATAGTTTGAGTTTTCTAATATGATTTGTTATCCAATGTGTCGCCCTTTTTTCATTCCATAATCAATGTGCCTTTAGAGACTTGAGAATTTTCTTCTATTGTATTTTATTCTTGAAAATGGTTTGATTTGTGTTGGTGAAATATATTCAAAGTGTTCGTGAAGGGACAGTTTAAGGTAGTTGTTTTTGACACTGTTTGGTTAACTTCAGGTTGCAGTTTCCTTAGGACATGAGGTTCTCGGTTGGCGCCTTGTACCTATCGATAACACAGATTTGGGTAAATCTGCTTTGCAAACAGAACCTATTATTGAGCAAGTGTTCCTAAAGCCAAGTACGAGATCCCAAGTTGATTTTGAGCTACAGGTAATTTGGGATATTTGTTTGTAAGGTTGTTTTTAATTGAGTTAAAAATAAATTTTGATGTGATATTTTTATTTGAGATTTGTGAAGGATTTGAAATAAAGTTAGTTTTATTTTGAGATGTGTGTTGGATGTAAAATAAAGTTAATTTTTTATTTTAATTTTTTTTTAGAATGTGACATAAATATAGTTTTAATGTTAAAAGTTCGTGTATAATTTGAAATATTATTAATTTATTATTAAAATTTGTATTTGATGTGAGTCATACAATATATTGAATGCTTTGACACTGATTTCTATGATTCTTTTCTTTGACTGTTTGGTTTTATATGCTTAGATGTACATCTTAAGAAGGTTCTCAATGATAGCTATTCGGTCTGCTTTAGACCTTCAACATGGTGGAGCGAGGGACTTCTACATCTGTTCTTTATCTTCGAGGTAACTTCTGTTTTTCATTCTTGTTTCTAGGTCCCTTAGCAATTACCTCTTACCTTTTCGGATTCCTCATTTCTCCCCAAGTGATGATCTTATAACCTAAGAGAGCAGGGAGTGATTGTTGAGCGATGTTCAAAGAGAAGGAAATTACTGGTGTAAGGAGCGGCTTCTGGCAAGCTTTAGGATTCTAATTCTTGAGCTTTATGAGTGATCTCAAACTATAAATGCACCTTTCGAGAAAAAAATCATGCAACTAGTGATCGAAATTTCATAGTGAAGCATGCTTGAGTTGGCGTAGTCTTGACACAGGTTACTTTCTTGGGAAATATTCAAGTCAAGCAGTTCGCTAAAGTCAAATCAGACAATTACTCTATATTTGAAACACAAGATGTTATTAGAGCCGATCTCCCACTATACGATGTAGTTTAAGGATGAATTAAGCGAAACCTGGGCTTGTGATGACTTATGGTTGAAAAGGGCGGGTAGTAATTGCAAAGTCATGTCCAAGAAGAGAAATTATTAATGTAAAGACCACCTCTTGGTAGATTTGTAGGCCCTGTGAATGGTGAGAGTGGTACAAGAATGAATTGTCCCACATCATAGGGATGATAGTTTTTGAGTTCTATAAATAAATAATGCAATTTCAAGCTATAGATGGGCCTTTTGGGGCAAAATCAGTGTGGTTAGTGATGAGAACTTTGTAGTTAAGTGTGCTTAAATTAAAATAGTCCTGGGATGGGCTATCTTTCTGGGAAGTACTCAGATTATGCAATTCCTTAAAGCTAAAGCGGTTAATATCTGTACATTTGAATCACAGAATGTTACACCCCAGCTCTCTTTGAATGACTGTTGGAGGGAATTTTTCCTTTTTGTGGATCACAATTTTAGTGTTGATACTTGAAAAATAAAGTAATTACATTCTTTTTGAAGTATACTTTCATATCAAGTGAATACAAGTGTAGGAAAGAAGAGGATTCTTTTATGTTCATGCAATTTTTTAGCATTAATTAATTTGTTTGGCACTTGTTCCTTCGTTTTTAGTATGGCATTCTCTTACTGTTTCTTATTCCATTCCAAATCATTTGTGATACTGCAGGACTGTGGTTTACAAAGGACAGCTAAAGCCTGTTCAATTGAAAAATTATTACTACGCAGACCTAGGTGATGAAAAGTTTACAAGCTACATGGCCCTGGTAAATATTAACTTACCCGACTCTCTTCCATATACAAGGAAAACTAATCTAACAGCAGCCTGCATAGGAAAAGGGACTATCTGGTAAAAGGTGTTCAGTTGAGTTTTAAGGCATATAACTGTGAATTGTTTATTCTCTTCTACAATTGTATGCTTGAAATGGGTTGCCATCCCTTGGGTACATTAGTGAAAGACCTTTTTAGTTGATGTGTAGTGAACCATGTTGCAGAGTCCTGTTGCAGTGCTCACTATGGTCACTTCCTAAAGGATGAGACTTCTATTTGGAGGTGGAAATGAAGTAAATTATAGTCAAGGTAGCTTAGGGTTTCATGCCCCTTTTGTATGTGGCGCTAAAGTTATGCAAAGCTTCTATTTCTGTGTGATACTGAACTGCTTGAGATTTACAACATTTTGTTAATTCCAGTTATTTTTTGTTTTAAGGAAAATCTTCTTGATGATTTGTGAGTTATTATCTACCTATGCAGGTACATTCTCGGTTTTCCACCAATACGTTTCCCAGTTGGGATCGAGCTCAACCCATGCGTGTTTTGGGACATAATGGTGAAATCAATACGCTTAGAGGAAATGTAAATTGGTAAGAAATTTAAGACCAGTTTGTCTAAAGTATCTATGCTTTTATTTGTCCTTGTTTTTTGTTTTTAGCCTCTGATTAACTCTACCTTAAACTTCATCAAGGATGATGGCTCGAGAGGGTCTTTTGAAGTGCAATAATCTGGGTTTATCAAAGGATGAGATGAAAAATCTTTTACCCATTGTGGATGCTAGTTCATCGGATTCAGGTTGGCCTGATTGACTTGGTTTGTTTTCCATATATAATAAATGTTCACAATATGTAATTGATCAATATTCTCAATTGCATTGTGTCTGACCCATTCATGATGCAAAAATCTGTTTTTTTTTAATAGCCAAAAATCTGTCATTACTAAATCTGTTCTTGCATATCCTCCTTATTGGCTGTGTTGTTGAACTTGGTGTTCAGAGCAGTACTGATTGAATTGTATCTTGGAATCTGCAGAATTGATTTACTAGAAACTTCAAATGCATTAATTGAATTGTTAACCATTTTAGGAGCGTTTGATGGTGTCCTTGAACTGCTGCTGAGGGCTGGAAGAGATCTTCCTGAAGCTGTCATGATGATGATACCTGAAGCTTGGCAAAATGATCAAAACATGGACCCTGACAGGAAGGCACTCTATGAATATTTCTCAGCACTAATGGAACCATGGGATGGGCCCGCTTTAATATCATGTGAGATTCTACTATTACATTTTATCATACTTTCTATTGGTAATGCTGGTTCTGATTATAATCATTTTTGATAATTTTATATAGTTACTGATGGCCGCTATCTTGGAGCAACGCTGGATCGTAATGGTTTGAGGCCTGGTCGATATTATATTACTCATAGTGGTCGGGTAATCATGGCTAGTGAAGTGGGCGTTGTTGATATTCCTCCTGAAGATGTGTCTGTGAAAGGAAGACTCAACCCTGGAATGATGTTATTGGTTGATTTTGAAAATCATGTTGTTGTTGATGATGAAGCATTGAAGAAACACTATTCATTAGCGCGACCATACAAAGAATGGCTGAGGAGGCAGAAAATTACCCTGATGGACATAGTTGATTCTGTGCCTGAAACTGACAGGGTTGTTCCTGGTATATCGGGAACCATTCGGGTAAGTGGCAATACCCGCCACTGAGTTTATGGCCACATTTCTATTATTCCTTGCTATTATTCTAAGGGGCGACAACTGATTCCAATCACTTTATTGTCATATTAAGGTGGATAGCCATGATGATAACATGCAAAACATGGGTGTCCATGGACTTCTGGTTCCACTAAAGGCCTTTGGGTATGCGTTGATACATTCAGTATATCCTTCCCTGAAGGTGGATTATAGCTGTAATCGTAATAGTTCCTGTCTTATTTTTCTCATGCAGTTATACAGTGGAATCTTTGGATATGTTGTTACTTCCTATGGCAAAGGATGGCACTGAAGCTCTTGGTTCAATGGGAAATGATGCTCCCTTGGCTGTGATGTCAGGCAGAGAGAAGCTCACGTTTGAGTATTTTAAACAAATGTTTGCACAGGTGACAAATCCTCCCATTGATCCAATCCGTGAAAAAATAGTCACCTCTATGGAATGCATGATTGGTCCTGAAGGGGATCTAACTGAAACCACTGAGGGACAATGTCATCGTCTTGTGCTGAAAGGGCCTTTCCTATCCATTGATGAAATGGAAGCTATAAAGAAGATGAACTACAGGGGTTGGCGTAGCAAGATCCTTGACATTACTTATCCTAGAACACTTGGTCGGAAAGGCTTGGAGATGACTCTAGATAGAATTTGTTCGGAAGCTTGTAAAGCTATTGATGAAGGTTACACAACACTTGTGCTTTCTGACAGAGGTGATAGTTTTCTACAACTTGAGAACCTACATCCATGCTCAATCATTTTGCTTAACTCATCATGTATGGTATTGTTCTAATTAATCAATCATACTTAGGCATTAACAAGTGAGGGTGTTAATATGGATCGAAGATAAAAAATCGATCAAAAGTTGAATCAATTTTAGATTAAATCGAAATCGAGTTGATCTAAACGAGCCGACTAATGAGTCAAAAGTCTAGCTCGGTAATGATTTCGAGCGGGGGTAGGCTCGGCTCAATCTGGCTCGAGATCGGCTCTAATTAAAATGCATATTATATATAATACATATATTATATACATATATTATATATATGTATATAATATATATTAATTATAAGATATATATATTATATAATATATATATATTATAAACCAAGTCGATCTTGAGCCTAACCTACCCGGCTCTAAATCGGCTTAAAAAAAATTGAGATTTTATTTTTTTTTGAGTCGGCTCGAAAATGACTTGAAATCAGCTCAAAGTCGACTGGAATCGATTCGAGCCGCTCGAAGTAGAACTCAATCGACTTCAAGTCGATCGAAATGTGATCGATCTGATTTCGAGCTGGTATTGACTCGGCTCGAAATCGGATCGATAACAACCTTATCAGCAAGTCATCATTCTTAGACATCACTTTAGTACGTAGAACAAGCATACAATTCAATTAGGTTGCAGTCAAGATTTGGTGGTTGGTATTTATGGTATAACGATGTATTCTAAATTTGTAAAATTAAATAACAGGAAATATGGCTATAGAATTTGGTGTCAGCTATATTCCATCTACATTGATTTTGTTATAAACAAGTCCAACGTGTGGTTTTTCTATCTGAACTATAGAATGATGTATCAGAAATAAGAACATGCACACACAAGCTCCTCACACACCTGATTGGTTTAATTATTTCGTCTTGTTTACTTAGAATGCCAATGTGAGCGATGAGTAAGCTCAGAATTATGCTCATCTTTAGTAATCTTTGAGTGTATTTTTTTGTAATTAACTTCATACCAAGTTAATAGATAATTGAACAGACCATGATGTTAAGATTTCATAGCCCGTGAAGGCTAAGCTTCTGTTATTTTTAAAGGTTCATTTTCCAGCAATGCCCACCCGTTGGGAGTTTCGAATTTAATACCAATATTTTAGCAACAAAACTATTTTCTTTTATGATGAAATTATCTAACCAGAATTTTCCAAAAATTTGTAAATAGATGGTGTATTCAGATAAAGAACAAATCTATTTATTGCTAAATCATTGATTTGTCTAGATAATTGTGCAACTATTTGACAACCTATTAGGCTCTGTTTGGTAATAAGAAAAAAAAGAAGATTTGATTGGAATTTTTAGTGATTTTTGAAAAATGTGTATGATGTGAAATAAAGTAAGTTGGTTATATTAAAAATTGTGTATGATGTGAGGAAAAGTTGATTGATTTATTGAGAATTATGTTGGATGTGAAATAAAGTGATTGTTTAATGTTGGAATTTGTGTGAGATGAGATATAAAATAATTTTTTAAGTTTTTTTAAAATAAATATAAGATTTTGGCCATGGGTAATTTTAGCCATGATTTTTAGTCCATTGCCAAACAGGGCCTTAAAGTAATTCAACAGAATACTTGCTATTAGACTACTATTTATTCTAAAAAAACTTATTTCAACTGAATACACACAAGTGCCCCACTCACTTGATCGGTTAAATTGTTTCATCTTGTTTATTTAAGATGCCAATTTGGGCAATAAGTAAGTAATTGTATTTTTTTGTAATTAAATTTATAATTTTAATGCCTTTTATCTCTTTTTATTGTAGAATTCTCATCAAATAGCGTTGCTGTGAGTTCTCTCCTGGCAGTTGGTGCTGTACATCAGCATCTAGTGTCAACACTCGAGCGCACAAGGGTTGGGTTGATTGTAGAATCTGCTGAGCCTAGGGAAGTCCATCACTTCTGTACGCTAGTCGGATTTGGAGCTGATGCGATATGTCCATATCTGGCAATAGAAGCTATTTGGCGGTTACATATTGATGGAAGGATTCCTCCTAAAACAAATGGTAATTTTCATTCACGAGAGCAACTTGTTCAGAAGTATTTCAAGGCAAGTAATGATGGAATGATGAAAGTACTTGCTAAGATGGGTATATCCACTCTAGCCTCGTACAAAGGTGCTCAGATATTTGAAGCTCTTGGCTTGTCTAGTCAAGTGATTCAAAAATGTTTCAAAGGTACACCAAGCAGAGTAGAGGGGGCTACTTTCGAAATGCTTGCTGGGGATATGCTTCGTCTGCATGAATTGGCCTTTCCTAAACGCTCACTGCCCTTAGGTAGTCCAGAAATGGTAGCTCTAACAAATCCAGGGGATTATCATTGGAGAAAAGGAGGTGAAATTCACCTCAATGATCCCCTTGCTATCGCGAAGCTGCAAGAAGCAGCAAGACAAAACAGTGTGGCAGCATACAGGGAGTACTCAAAATGTATTCAAGACCTTAACAAAAGCTGTAATTTACGTGGGTTGCTCAAGTTTAAAGATAACCAAGATAAAATTTCCCTGGACGAAGTGGAACCGGCAGCTGAGATTGTAAAGCGATTCTGCACTGGCGCTATGAGTTATGGCTCAATATCGCTGGAAGCACACACCACTCTTGCTGTTGCAATGAACAAAATTGGTGGAAAATCTAATACAGGTATGCTCTTTGAACTTAATCTTCTTTCATTATTCATTTATGATATAATCATTTCACTGTGATATTGTTTTGTTATTATAAATGTTATTAATACTTGGACACAGCATTGTAGTTGACCTAGGTCTTGACTTTGTTAATCACTTTATTAATTAGCATCTATTTATGAATTATGTCATTAGCCTACATCGCCTTTTGTCATATCAACGATTGGTCACTTGTAAGTAGAACCGTGTGGCTTCTTTATTGGTTGGATTTCTCTGGATTTTCTGTCAACCATTTAAGTGAAAATAGTCTGAATTTATTATGATTGTTATTGCTGGTTGGAGTTCCTTTTCAGTTTTTTGACAGCCAGTATGAGAAGTTGGATTTCTCTGGATTTTTCATCAGCCATCTGAATGAAAATTGTCTGAATTTATATTTTGATTGTCGTTGCTGGTTTGAGTTTCTTTCAGTTTTTTGACTGCAGTATGCTTCAGTGCTCACTTGATAATTTGGCTAATGGGTGTCCTACATTGCCATTAAGGTGAGGGAGGTGAGCAACCTTCTCGAATGGAACCTTTAACAGATGGTTCAAGGAATCCGAAAAGAAGTGCAATCAAACAAGTTGCAAGCGGAAGATTTGGGGTTTCCAGCTATTATCTTACAAATGCTGATGAACTTCAAATAAAGATGGCTCAGGTAATTTCACAAGGCTTTCATAAGTATTCAACCTGCATTTATTTTGAAAATTTATTATTTCTACTGGGCATCTTCTTCCTGTCTTCCTCTGTTCTTGCTCCTGGAACAAAAGTTCCTCTTGTTTATGAATTTATGTTCATGGACAGATGTTGCTGAATCTACAAAACACCTACGTGTGTCTTTGTAGCTATTACTGATGCATACCTTTGAAATTTGGTGAGGTTATATGTAACTGGAATTTAATTTTCTTTTCCTTTTTCATCTATGCTTATGTTTAGCGTGCCTCAATGATCAGGGTGCCAAGCCAGGTGAAGGTGGTGAACTGCCAGGGCATAAAGTTATTGGTGACATTGCTGTCACTAGGAATTCTACTTCTGGTGTAGGGCTTATAAGCCCCCCTCCTCACCATGACATCTACTCTATTGAGGACCTTGCACAACTAATTCATGACCTTAAGGTATGATTGTTCCTTTGGATTTACCTTTTTATCTGCCATGGTATGTAATTGAAAGTCAAAGATGGTTATCAGTTCTAACCTAGCAAGCTTCTTGGTTGTATGCCTCAGTGTACCTCAAAGATTAGAGGCTTATGTGAGACTGTTCCATCTTAAACAAAGCTATTCATTTTTTTTTCTCTTGCACTCGCAACATGGCAACATACATAATGTCCTCGACCATTCTTGTTCATTTTCATTTTTGGTAATTGCAGAACGCAAACCCAGGTGCTCGAATCAGTGTTAAGCTGGTATCCGAGGCTGGTGTAGGAGTCATTGCAAGTGGGGTTGTTAAGGGACATGCTGACCATGTTTTAATCTCTGGTCATGATGGAGGAACTGGTGCTTCCAAATGGACAGGCATTAAAAGTGCAGGGCTTCCTTGGGAACTTGGGTTAGCCGAAACCCATCAAACTCTAGTCGCGAACAACCTTCGTGGCCGAACAGTTCTTCAAACCGATGGCCAGTTAAAAACTGGAAGAGATGTTGCTATTGCTGCTTTACTCGGTGCTGAAGAATTTGGTTTCAGCACTGCCCCTCTCATAACCCTTGGCTGCATCATGATGCGGAAATGCCATCAAAACACTTGTCCGGTTGGCATTGCTACTCAAGATCCTGTTCTTCGTGAAAAATTTGCTGGAGAGCCCGAGCACGTTATAAACTTTTTCTTCATGCTGGCAGAAGAGCTTCGTGAAATAATGACTCAGTTGGGGTTCAGGACTATCAATGAAATGGTTGGTCGGTCTGATATGTTAGAATTAGACCCTGATGTAGCGAAAGAGAATGAGAAATTACAGAATATTGATCTTCGTTTACTTCTCAAGCCTTCTGCTGAGATACGTCCTGAAGCTGCACAGTACTGTGTCCAGAATCAAGATCATGGTCTTGATATGGCGTTAGATAGGAACTTGATCTCTTTATCTAAAATGGCTATTGAAAAGGGGCTTCCTGTTTATATTGAAATGCCGATTCGCAATGTAAATCGTGCTGTCGGGACCATGCTTAGCCATGAAGTTACCAAGCGGTATGGCATGAATGGGCTTCCATCTGATACAGTCCATATTAAGTTAAATGGAAGTGCTGGTCAGAGCTTTGGTGCTTTCCTTTGTCCAGGAATTGCTCTCGAGCTTGAAGGTGACAGTAATGATTATGTTGGCAAGGGGTTATCTGGCGGCAAGATCACTGTATACCCACCAAGGCAGAGTCGGTTTGATCCGAAAGACAATATTGTCATTGGGAATGTTGCTTTATATGGAGCAATAAATGGTGAAGCATACTTCAATGGAATGGCGGCGGAGAGATTCTGCGTTCGTAATTCTGGTGTTAAAGCAGTTGTTGAAGGTGTTGGTGATCATGGATGTGAATACATGACTGGTGGTGTAGTAGCTGTACTTGGCAAAACTGGAAGAAATTTTGCAGCTGGCATGAGTGGTGGTATTGCTTATGTTTATGATGTGGACGGGAAGTTCCAAACTCGTTGTAATCTTGAGCTGGTGGATCTTGACAAGGTCGATGAAGAAGAGGACATCATGAAATTGAAAATGATGATACAACAGCACCAGCGTCATACAAACAGTCAGTTAGCGAGGGAAATCCTCAGGGATTTTGATAATCTTCTTCCTAAATTTGTTAAGGTGTTTCCAAGAGATTATAAGAAAATACTTCAGAAATTGAAGGCAGCAAAAGCTGCCAAAGAAGCACAGGAGCGGGAGGAAAAAGAGCTGATGAAGAAAGATGCATTTGAGGAACTGAAGAAGTTAGCAGCTGCATCAACTAATATCAAGGTTAACATGGTAATGCCCATTCATGTCTTATGTTTTCTAATCTCTTCTGGTCATTCATTATTGGACATTTGACGTGCTTATATAGAAGAAATATGCGATTTGTCTAATTTTATGTTATTGTTTCAACAACTAAATGGTTTTCTTCAGTAGGACACTACAGAAATCCTTTTCCATGTTATTATAGATTGGGTGGCATCCTAACCTTTCTTCCTCCTCGTCGTACTCATCATCTAGGTCTCCTATCTTGAAAAGTTTGTGTACTCCTGATTACCATTTGACATTTCATTTATTGTTTCACTATTTGCCATTGTAAAAATAAATTTCTTCAAGTTATTGTTATTATAGTAATATGCACATAAATGGGGATTTTTCATTCACAGAAATTGGAAGACTCAAAGCCGGTGAAAAGGCCAACTCAAGTTCCTGATGCTACAAAGCATCGAGGTTTTATCTATTATGAGCGCGAGGGGATTGCATATCGTGATCCTCATGCTCGGGTTAATGATTGGAAGGAAGTTGCAGTAGAATCAAAACCTGGCCCTTTGCTGAAGACACAGTCGGCTCGCTGCATGGACTGTGGTACTCCATTCTGCCATCAGGTAATTTTGATATGGTTTTGACAAATGTTGGATTGTTGCAGAAGTAGCTGCCTTAAAACTTCTTGCCTTGGATTTTCAGTTTTAGATTGGTTATTTAATTTAGTTTGCATCATTTCAGATGTCCATTTTGTGGGGTTTTCCCCTGTTGTAGTAGTCCAGTTGTAAGAAGGTTTCATTTGTGTTGAATTTGAGGTTTTTGCATGTGTTTGTGTAGATGCAGCTCAAAGAATTGACCAATTAAATTGACTAATTGTAGAATTTGGGTTCAATCCAATATCTAGTAGATTAAACCCTTAATTCACTGGATAATCCAGTGAGTTAGACCCAAAATATCACCTTTGGACAATGTATTGGTCAATTTTTTGAGCTGTGTAGCAGTACACAGCTTTCATCTTGAAGATGGTACAAGGAGGTTTTATAAATATCATGCTTGCAGCTTCCCCTGGGGGAAACTTTAAAACTAATGATACTTTTGATGTCTGTGATTTAACTTATTCATGACGTATAGGGGTCATACCTTTGTAGTTCTGCTCATGCTAAGTATTTTTATTTTTAAAATGTTTTTTAACATTGTGAAAATTTTCCCATGAAAATGATTATTTTGAAAACTTATTCCTTTTGCTGTTATCTTTTCTTCAGCTGATATTTATGATTTTTGTTCCATGTTTTATATGTTATATCCAGGAGAACTCTGGATGCCCTCTTGGAAATAAGATACCGGAGTTCAATGAGTTGGTCCATCAGAACAGGTGGCGTGAAGCATTGGATCGATTGCTTGAGACTAATAACTTTCCAGAGTTTACTGGTCGTGTATGTCCCGCTCCATGTGAGGGATCTTGTGTTCTGGGCATTATTGAAAACCCTGTATCCATTAAAAGTATAGAGTGCTCTGTCATAGATAAAGCCTTTGAAGAAGGATGGATGGTGCCACGGCCTCCTCCCAAAAGAACTGGGTATGATATTAACCTGTGTTTTGCCTTTAATTTTCATTCGGTGCCTCGTCCACCTCTTCATTTTGTTATCCACAATATCATCAGAATATTAGGCCAATATATGTGTTTATTATTACTGAAGTATGCATACAGCAATGACCTTTCTTCTGATGGGTGTTAAAGTTGTAATATTATTAATTCTTTGCATGCAAATCTTTACTTGCAGTAATATTTTAGTAATCTTTTGTGCAACAGCTTGAAAAATTATTCATCTTGAAGCATATATTTTTCATCTAAATTGGGTGGCAAGTGCTATGTGAAAAATGTGAGAAACACATGCAAGTGAGAAAATAGCTTATCAATATTTGATCAACTGGGCAGTTTATATAACATAAGTTAGTGCCTTCTCAATGAATGATTAGATAGGTCAATTAGTAACTAGAGATTTAAGATGTCAGAGCCAGAGGTTTCAAGTTCAAAAACCAGTGATCCCCAATTATCTTTTACACAAGGTTAAAATAAAATAAAAGACGTATGCTGAATCCATGTTGCAAATTAAAGAAGTTTGGCATGTGAGGGGGCGTGTAGGAATATTAAAATACTCATGGGCTATTACCTACAAGCTTAAGCTTTTAGGTTAGTTGGTAACCAGAGATTTAACACATTTCAGTCTTCAATAGAATATTTGATAATTTATTTAGGAGGCGTTTGGTTCGTTATTATCTTGATGTAATTGTATGTAATCTAGATATTATGACATTTAAATGTCATCTTTTGACTAATAATTTTATAATTTAATTGAAGATTATTTATAAATGTCATTAAACCAAACAATTGATTTCTCTAGATAACGTAACATAACATCAAGATAACATTGAACCAAACGCCCCCTTACATTATTTGGAATATGAGTTTACTTTGTTGGGATTTTTGATGCAGGACAAAGATTTCCATTGTAGGCAGCGGGCCAGCAGGTTTAGCTGCAGCTGATCAACTTAACAAAATGGGCCATTCGGTTACTGTATATGAACGAGCGGATCGCATTGGGGGTCTGATGATGTATGGAGTTCCAAACATGAAAACAGACAAGACTGATATTGTTCAGAGACGTGTTGACCTCATGGCTGCGGAAGGCATCAAGTTCGTGGTGAATGCAAATGTTGGAACTGATCCTTCATTCTCGCTTAACTGCATACGAGCTGATAGTGATGCTATTATTTTAGCATGTGGAGCTACCAAACCAAGGTTAACAATCAGCCTTAAGTGAAAATATGTTCTAACAACTTGGTTGGGATTAATGGTTATTGTTATTTAAACTGCAACTTCTCACCAAACAACTTTGAACTGTGTAGTGGCATTCAAAGAATCACTGTAGAGTCTGAATGGATTTATTTTGATTTATAGACACATATTTATGTAGTTGAACTCTGATGATACTTGGGAGTAATTTGATTTGCAGCATCATACCTATTCTATATATTAAACACCATATCATACGTTTAATGTTTTAATTTTTGATACGTATGGTTTTGTTTTTGCAGGGATCTCCCAGTTCCTGGGCGGGAACTCTCAGGGATCCATTTTGCCATGGAATTTCTCCATGCAAACACTAAAAGCTTGCTTGATAGTAATCTGCAAGATGGGAAATACATATCTGCCAAGGGGAAGAAGGTTGTTGTGATAGGCGGCGGTGATACAGGGACAGATTGCATCGGCACATCTGTTCGACATGGATGCACAAGCATTGTAAATTTGGAGCTCCTTCCCGAGCCACCTCGAACAAGAGCACCAGGCAACCCGTGGCCTCAGGTCTAGTCTAGCACTTAAAAACAAATGCATTAGTTGCTAATATTTTCTCTTTTTTTTTTTGAAAATACTTGCTAATATTTTCTGGGCAAGTGAGCAATCTAATACTTCTTTATTCCTTTGATTTGAGCCACTAATTACCGCCAACTAGTTAGTGAGCATTATCCTTTATGTATATGAAGCTTTTAGTCTAACTGAAGTTGCTAGTTTCTTTGGCTCTTGTATTTTTCATATTTTGTTTTGTGAATCTAATCATTTTTGTAATGTTCCAGTGGCCCCGGATATTCCGTCTGGACTATGGGCACCAGGAAGCAGCAGCAAAGTTCGGGAAGGACCCAAGAACTTATGAGGTCATGACCAAACGCTTTGTGGGAGATGAGAACGGAGCTGTCAAAGCTCTTGAAGTAGTTCGAGTTCGTTGGGTGAAGGATAGCAGTGGGAGGCCTCGACCCGAGGAAATCGAAGGCACTGAGGTGATAATTGAAGCTGATCTTGTACTCTTAGCCATGGGTTTCCTTGGCCCAGAACCAGTAAGTTATACTTTTCTTAGCCAATATCACATACTTGGGCTGGCAATTTTGTTCAAAACTCATTTGAAAATAACTTGAAGCTGTGCATTCAAAGTTGGCCTGATATTTGCATATGCATATTGAAGAGAAGAATATGCATAATAAATTATACAAGTGTGGGATACACCAAAAAGGCAGCAAAGATAAGTTATACAAGATGGGTTTGTACATAATTACAAATACAACAAATCAGCCCACAATCAAATCTGCATAATAATATCAAATTTGTATAAATATAGCAACAAACTAATAGGATATTAATGTGGGAAGCAAGATATTAGGAGGGAAACCAAGGATTCAAACACTCCCTCTCAAGCTGGAGAATATAGATTTATCATTCCTAGCTTGCTTGTAATTTTCTGGAATCTTGCTGAGGGCAGTCCTTTGGTAAAAACATCTCCTAGTTATTGTTCTGTTGGCATGCATGGGATAGTAACTAGACCATTATCCAGATTTTCTTTCATGAAATGTCGGTCAATTTCTCTGTGTTTGGTGCGATCATGTTGAATTGGGTTGTGTGCAATACTGATGGTAGATTTATTATCACAATACAACTTCATAGGTTCTTCTTGTTTGTCCTTAAGATCATTCAAAATAATTTTCACCCAAAGAAGTTCATATACTGGCAACGCCATTGCACTAAATTCTGCCTTTGCACTTGATCTAGCTACAATATTTTATTTTTTACTCCTCCCAAGACATCAAATTCCCTCCCAAGAAGGTGCAAAAACCTGAAGATGATCTCCTGTCCATGAGTGAACCTACATAATCAGCATCAGTGTATATTTCAAGGGGCATTTTGTCATGTTTTTGAAACAAAATTCCTCTTCCTTCAGTTGGCTTTTAAGTAGTGAAGGATACGGTCAACAATATGCAAGTGTTCTTCTCTTGGATCATGCATAAATTGACTTACCTTTCTCACCGAATATGAGATGTCAGGTCTGGTGTGGGGTAGATATATCAGCTTACTAACCAGCCTTTGAAACATTCATTTATCCACAGCACTCCCTCCATCTCTACTCCTATCCTATAGTTAGGATCAATGGGAGAGCTTGCAGCCTTCCCATTCAGCTTCCCAGTTTCTTTTAGAAGATCCAAAACATACTTTCTTTGTGATAAGAATATACTGCTTTTAGAGTAAGTAACCTAAGTAACCTCTATGCCCGAGAAATATTTCATCTTCCCAAGTCTTTGATCTCAAACTCTCTTGTTAAGTGTTCCTTTGAGAACTTCTTAGCCTCGTCATTTCCTGTGATAACAATATTATCAACATAAACTAATAATATTGTGACTTTCCATCCATCTTTGTGTTTTATGAAGAGTGTATGGTCTCCTTGGCTTTGCCCATACCCTAGTTCCTTCATTGCCTTTGTGAATCTTCCAAACCATGCTTTTGGAGATTTCTTGAGTTCATACAATGCCTTTTTCAAGTGGCATACCTGATTATCTTTAAATAAATCAGTAAATCCAGGTGGTGGTTTCATATAAATCTCTTCCTCTAAGTCACCCTAGAGGAATACATTTTTAACATCAAACTGCAGCAACTCCCAATTATAATATGCAGCAAGAGCTATAAGAATTCTGATTGTATTAATCTTTGCTACAGGTGAAAAAGATTCTTGATAGTCTATCCCATAAGTTTGTGTGTACCCTTTAGCTACTAACCATGCTTTATATCTCTCAAGTGTTCCATCATATTTATATTTCACGGTGAACACCTATTTACAACCGGCCCACTTCTTATTCTTTGGTCTAGGTACGACTTTCCATGTCCTGTTCTTTTCTAATACCTCCATCTCTTCCCTCATGGCAAGTGTCCAGTTTTTACCCCTTGATGCATCATTAACAGGTTTAGTATTTCTATGGAATCTAAGGATGCAAGGAAGGCTTGTTGTTTGGGAGAAAACCTATGGTTAGAAACAAACTGAAATGGGGTACTTGGGATGTTTAGTGCATTCACGGATACCTTTTCTTATTGAAATTGGAGGGTCCATCTCATTTATCTCAAATACTGAGGGAGGAATAGGATTATTACCTATTGTATTATGATTTTCTTCATTCAGGTAAGGCGTCTTGATCTTGTGTCAATTTGGGATCTATACCCTTCCTTCTTGAGTAGACAAGAATATCACTTGGATGTAAGGATTTGAGGGGTGATTTGGTTTACTCATCACAGCAAGTATCCTTCCGTGAAGTTAGCTCACGTGAATGCCAATCATCTTACTGGGAAGACTAGCTGATCAAGGTTTTGTTGGGATATATGTTGGATTGTGGAGTGCTGGCTAGATTGGGAGATAGGTTGTGAAGGAGAGGAAGTGAGATCTTTGAAGTTGAATTCCTCCACATCCTCCCAACACTCCCCCTGAAGGTGAGGATAATAGTTAGAGAAAAAAGGGATATTTTCAGCACAAGTAACATTAACGGGGACAATAATTTTTTGGTTGAAGGATGATAGCATTTATAACCCTTTTGAGTATTAGAATAACCATTAAAGGCACACTTCAAGGCTCTAGAGTTAAACTTGTCATGGTTATGCCTGTGAACATGGACATGTGCTGTGCATCCAAAAATTTTAATTGGAAGATTTGAGGAGTTAGTGTAGCTAGGATGGTGTCTTGTCTAGATAGAACTTCGATGGGACTTTGATTACCACAGGATAGAGAGGGTTTTTTATTAATGAGATGGGTAGCTGTCAACACTGTTTCACCCGAGAATTCTTTAGGCACATCAGACTGAAATAACAAGGCCCTAGTAACATTCAAAAAATGTTGATTTTTTCTTTTTGCCACCCCATTTTGTTGGGGGTGCCAACACGAGGGTTCATGTATAATACTTTCTTTTTGGAAAAAAGCCAATGAGAAAGTGATTGAAGTAATCCTTGGCATTATCAGATTTGAATTTTTTGATAGACCCCCAGGCTGTGTTTTAATCGTTTGACAAAAGGTTGAAATGACTGAGGACACATCAGACTTGTTCTTTAAGGGATAGATCCATGTAACTCGGCTGCTGTCATCGATGAAGGATACAAACCATCTTGTACCAGTGTGGTTGGAATTTTAGAAGGGCTCAAAATATCACTATGACTTAATGAAAACGGTAAATCAGATCTTTTATTACTCGAAGGAAAAGTTCTTTGATGTTTGGCAAGTTCACAGATTTCACAATGATAATTTTCAAGAGAAAAATGATTAGATAATGATGGAACTTGGAAACATAAACTTTTAACACTTTGATTGGAGGATGACCAAGACGGTAATGCTTTAGAAGGATTTCGGATAGAGATTTTGAAGATCTAGAGGGAACATTTTGTGATGAGAGAACCATCTTTGGCCTTATTCCATGTTTACTTCTCGGCACCTCAAGGTGGTAGAGTCCATCCTTCATCTTAGCAAGTCCAATCCTCCTCCCTGAAATCCGGTCCTGCAAAATACAAGGAGTGTTAAAGAAGGTGATGCTGCAATTTAAGGATTTGGTAATTTGTTCTATATACAAAAGATTTGTGGACAGCATGGGAACGCGAAGGACATCATGTAAAGAGATATGGGGATTTAGGTTAACTTGGGCTTGACCAGCATTAGGAACTTGAGATCCATTTGCAACAACAAATCCTTGGTTACCAGGAAGTGGGTTTCAAATAAGGTAGAGTGAGGTGTCATGTGATCTGTAGCCCCTGAGTCAATGATCCAAGAATGAGGACTTTATGAGCATTGCAAGGTATAGAAGCTAAACGCTTACCTGAGGTAGCGAGAGAGCATGATGGATTAGAATTAGAGAGGGATTGGATAAGACCTCTCAGTTTTTCAAGTTCTTCCTTGCTCAGCCCACTTACTTCCTTCTTGTTTCCTTCCTGCTGAACCTCCTTTCCTGCAAGATTGGATGTCCCATGATGTTGCTTTTGTCCCTTGAATCCTCCAGCCCTACTTAGGACATGGGCCGCCCTTCCATGGAGCTTGAAACAATTTTCCTTTGTATGACGGTGACTTCTTGCGGTAGCTATACCAAAGATCCTCTCTATTTGATGCCTTAGGAAATGCAATTCCACCTACGAAATTTTTTGAAATCATGGCTGATCCTTCAGCTGTTGCGAGTCAAGCATGGCCAGTTACCTGCTTTCTTCGGCTCAGACAATGGAAATAACTTCACCTTTACTTAATGGTGGAAGTTTCTCCTCCCCTACAATTTGAATCCTTATTGGATCAAACTCAGAACTTAGTCCAGCTAGAAATGTGAATACCCGATCTCTCTCAATGAACTCTACTGAGGTATCTTCACTGTCTTTCATTTCCAGTTTTTGGTGGCGATCAAGCTCCAGCCAAAGTCCATTTAAAGTTTTGTAGTAATCTGTCACAGAGAGATTACCTTGCTTTGTGGAAGAAATCTTGGTCTTAATCTCAGACATAAGAGCCAAATCTTGCACTTTGGAGTATGTTCTTCTCATCATATCCCATACTTCCTTGGCCGTAGATAGAAACATGCAATTGCGGCTAATTCCTGGTTGCGTGGAGTTCCATAGTCACGACATAATCAAGGAATCCTCTTCATCCCAAGCTGCAAACTTGGGATCATCAGGTTTTGGTCCAGTTTCCTCTCCCCTTCAAGAAGGTTCTCACAACTTTAGGCTATTGCAAGTAATTTTTTCCAATTTAATCTATAGGAGGAATTCAACAAATGGAGATCAGTGAATAAGCCTCCATGGATAGGTTCGGTCTTGGAGATATCCAATTGTTCTCCGCCGCTAGGGTTGGAAGTTCCAGAGATTGATGACATGCCTCAGGATTTGCAGAGTATAGAACAATTGGATCTAAGGCAACAATCTTCAGGGAAGCAAAGATTTTCTGCTGAGGCAGAAAAAACAGACAATTTCTGCAATAAGGCAGAAAAGAAGAGAAGAATTTGTAGAAAGAGGAAGCACTCTAGCACTCTAGAAATCTCTCACTTATATACAAGTGTGGGATACATCAAAAAGGCAGTAAAGATAAATTATGCAAAGAAAGATGGCTCTGTACATAATTACAAATACACCAAATCAGCCCACAGCAAACTATTAGGATATTAATGCAGGTAGCAAGATATTAGGAAATTAAAGATTCACACACACACACACATATATATTTGTATAAAAGTATATATATATATATATGTCATTTAATATCTCCACATGTATTTTAAGGAGTATATATCAAAATATTGATATTCTATATAATATATAATATATTTAAAGCATGTGTAGTTCAAAGTGTAATGTTAATCTTAGATTCAAGACAACTCAATATTGACAATTTTTCGTACTCAAACCCCTACCAAGAGCCTGCTTACCATTAGAAACTGATGTAATGTCAAAACATGCAATCGCAGACAATTGCGGAGAAGCTTGGCCTGGAGCTGGACAAGCGGTCGAACTTCCAAGCGGAATACGGTCGATTTTCGACCAATGTAGATGGTGTGTTTGCTGCAGGAGATTGTCGCCGCGGGCAATCGCTTGTTGTGTGGGCGATAAACGAGGGTAGGCAGGCAGCTGCCCAGGTGGACAAGTACCTGATGCGAGAAGTCAACGGCTTGAATGGAGCATCTGCTTCCAATCCAAACATCATGTTGGACAATTTGTTAATGGCAGGCAGACAGTAACTGCATAAAGGGGTAAAGCAGATCACTTGGGAAATCTTCTGCTGTTGTTTTTTTTTTTAAGCATTAGCATAATAGGTTTGCATTATATTTGTTTTTCTTTTATTTTGGGTGATTTCTTTCTTTTGGGGGGGGGGGATTGTTCATGATGGCTTTCAGTCTATTGTCTCCTTGTAGTTTTTAGTTGGCCTTGCCTTTTGGCTTGAAATAATGTATAGTTCCTTATAAGGTCATTGATGTTGGACCATGGTGTTAATTATTTATTAATTAAATAATATATCTGTGATGCTTCTAATTTTCCTCTAGGCCTGCTTATTGGACCAAATCGGAACCGGTTCAACTGGGTTCCAGGACCGGTTGGACCTAGAATTGATCCAGCTCAGTTTCAACCGGTTTTGGACCTGATCTGGATCCAATTGGCCTGACTTGGAACTAATTTGGGTCTGGTTCAAATCCATGAATTTGAGTTGGGTCGGGTTAGTTAGGTGTAATTAATTAAAAAAATATTTTTTTATATATTTTATAAAAAATATATATTTTATATTTTTAATATTTTTAAAAAAAAATTAATATAAAAAAGAAAAATTTTAAAAAATATTATTAATATTAATAAAAAATTTTATAATAAAATAATTATAGTTTGTATGAATATTTTGTATTAAAAAAATTATTTATTTTAATTATAAAAAAATCTTCTAAAATATTGATTAATTGTATATAATTATTTATCGTAACATTTGAAGAAGAAACACCAATGAATCGATATTAGAAAGTTATTTAAATGTGTTTACAGAATTTTTGAAAAAACAAAAGAAGTTAAAAATTAATAAAAATTATAGGAATAATGATTCTAAAGCTAATTATAAGTTAAAAAATTTAAAATAATTTAAAAATCAGCAACAGTTATAAAAATAAAAAAAATATTTTTTTAAACAAAGCAAGCTACCAGCCTATTTTTCATGGGGCAGCCCTCGCGCACAAGGGCACTGCCCTCAAGTCAATTTTTTAAAAAAAAAAAAGAATCGGCTCTGGTTCAACAGAATCGGTTCAGTTACGAGATATAATACATACAACAAGTCATCCATATATTTTATTATAATAAAAATCAAAACGTACATGTGGAGGGATTAGCTAGGGATGCATCAATAAATCATTAACATACTCTACTTTTTAGAGCTAATAAATGTCTGAATTCAGAGGTGAAAAGCAAATTCTAATAATATCAAAAATATAATCCTTGCTTTAGCTTTCCCCAAATGAGATTTCACTGGGTAATCCTTAACAAAATGATGCAGTATTCCTTATCTCAAAATCACCTGCCTTTGTATCCACAAGAAAGTAAATTACGCACTGCAGCCCATCTGCAAAAATATGTAGCATAAATTACGTAAGGCAACTAAGTTAAAGGGTGCCTTTAAAATAGTGTAAATGGGAGTAATTTAGAGTTAACAGTCTCACAACAATCTCAAGGTCATAACGCGAAGAAATGTTAGCAAAAAAGTTCACGAAATGTTTTATCAAAAAAAAAAAAAAGTTTAGGAAATGAACATTAGGGAATGTGAGGATAACTTTTCAACATTGCAGTTAAAAAAATTTAAGAAAGTAATCAGTCCTGTTTGATAATAAGCTCAAAATTATTGCAAATTTTAGCTATGACTAAAATCTTAAATTTATTTTAAATAAAACTTTAAAAATTATTTTATATCTCAACCTACACAAATTCCAACACTAAACAATCACTTTATTTCACATTCAACATAATTATCAATAAAGCAATTAATACATCCACTATAATTTTAATATAACCAACTCACTTTATTTTTAAAAATAGCCAAAAAATTCAATCAAATCATCTTTTTCATCCTTTTACCAAACAGAGCCTTACAGACCAAGAAAGAGCGAAGCTAAAAACCTAAAAAAGGATTTATCAAAGTCGTGATGCGTGCATGAGATATTCTTTTTTGGGGGAAAATTTACATACATGACACACAAAGATTATGCCCAACACATCTTTATTAACAGCCATTTGACCCCATAATTATGGTTAACATTAACTAAATTGTAATTTAAAAGGATTGTTATATGTTCACGCTGCATGAGTCATGTAAGGATACTTACCAAAATAGCCTCAATCTCTTCACTTGATAGTGGAGTCCGCTTGGGTAAAAGAGAAGCCTTTCCTCCTAAGGCAGCATTGGTGGGTGGAGCAGGCACATCAGAACGATATCTATAGCTTGGCACTGCTGTTGCTGATGCAGGTGCCTGCTGTGTGGAAGAGGAACCTGTACAGAAGTGATCTTCAGTCAATGAAACACAGCTAAAACATTTAATTGGTTCGGACAATGAGGGAGAAAGAGAAATTCGAAAAGAATCGAGATTTAAATGTTACAATGAACAACAACAGATAATCGGATGCAAAGAGAGGGAAAAAAGGCTAAAGCCAGGACAATGAAACATCAATGAGGAACTTCACCACGGAAGAAATGTATGTTTGAATCCATCATTGCAGAAGATAAGTGAAGAGACAACCTTGAGGCCGACCATATGGTATCCAAAAGCCTCATATCAACATATAATAAGATATATTCAGCGCGCTCACTTCTGCAGAAGCTTCACATTTTTGACATTGAAACACCATTAAAAAACAGTTTCCCTTCCCATTCTTATTGTTTTCTTTCGCACCATCATTCAGACGATATTCAATTGGTGAGTTCAAATCAACTTCAAGATATAGAAAATGCTGAAGAGATGATGGCCCAAAACAATGAGAGTCAGATAAGAGGATATGCACGGAAAATAAATGCTTTTACTTAAATGTTTCAGTCATGATGTGGAAATGATTCTAGAATATTTGTTTTGTTCGAAAAGTTTTTAGAAAGCTTTCAAACATGAACGTTTCTTTGAAATCAAGCTTGACATAAAAGGGAGAAGGCAAAAAAAAAGAATCATATCTTTTAACCATAATTCAACTTTCAAGCACAACATTATATTGGATAAGAGATGAACATATTCTCATACTAGCTGTGGCTAGTTGGTGACAAACACATCATATAGGTTGAGCAAACATCATCATCATCATCATTCATCACTAGTATTATTCCCAAGGTAGGCTACAATGCACAAATATGATATGATGCAACAAAAACGACAATACGATAAACTTAAAAAAAAAGATATAGATACATCAAGATATGACTGTTATATATGCGTGTATAATACGTCATCATCAAGAGATAAACATATTCTCATACTAGTGAAATTTCCAATAGTTCTATGGTAGATCAGAATGACTTATACATCTTGTTGCTATAAATTTCAAAAATATTCTTTAATTTTTTTTTCAAATTAATTACATTTTTTCAAACATTCTTGAATCACTAAAAACAATATTATGGATAATTTGATTTGAACAAAAAAAATCCTTTAATAACTATTGAATTTCAAAAAAAATTAAATTTAAAAATACCATAAAGTTTAATTAATTACTTCTCAATTGTCATAGATTACCTAAGTGAAATGGGAGTTTAAATATATATCAGTAAATTAGTTTCAGTTTCAATTTAAATCCGATCTAAATCAATCATCTTGATGCAAATAAGATACAATTGATAATAATATAGATGTGACATAAACCGAAACATACTGGGCTAATTAAAGTAGATACATATTCTTTTCTCTTCAAATCTCTAACTAAATAAATAAACAATTCTTTTCACAATATGAGCTTAATTAAGGTAAAAAATGTGATCGGCATCCAGCAGAAGCAAGGATAGTATCGATTGAAATAGAAAAAGCAAAAACGTCACTAGTATCTGTAAAATCACGAAAAAAGGTCAACTAACGTAGATGACACAGCAGTTTGCGGATACCAAATTTTTTCTATTGCAAAATGCTAGCTGCATGAAGTTTTCTGTGATCCCAATTGCGCGAACCTAATGTATCTCTCTCTCCCCCCAATTTTAACATTCTAGTTTATGCATGAATTGTATTTTATGTATGAGATATTTTTTTCTTTTTATTATATGAGCCAAAACAATTGTTTCAATATTTTTCTCTAATTAGAAGCATCGAGAAGTATCAAACAAGTGTCGGGTAAGTATTACATTTTTTAAAAATAAAAATAAAAATTTATACGTCACGTAACGTATCGAATATGTATCGATGGAGTATCAGAAAATATCGGTATTTGATACGGATATGATACTAATATCTTAGGCTTCACAAAGTATTGGTATTTCATAGAAGGTGGATTTTATAAACTCTTCTTTGACTTTTGAGAGTGTGGTATCATAGCGTCTAAATAATATGCACGTGATCATGATTTGAAATTTAACTAGTCTTTAAAGAAAAACTATGGTAAATTTCACAAGGTACTCAACTGATAAAAAAATTGCCAAATAAAAGAGCCAGCTCAATTTCTAGTAGCAGGAAGGTTCTTCCAGAGAATCTATAATGCTTGCAAATTTAACACAATATTGCACTAAATTTTTGTCGACATTCAATTTAATTAATGATTACTAAACACCAAATGGAGGTCTAAGACATTACATTGTAATATGCTTCAAATTGTGCAGTTGCACAATGATCACTTAAAATTTTCATTTTTTGGTATTTAAACCAATATAAAGTTGCATAATCATTTAAAAGGGATAAATTGAATAGAAAAATCTCTTGACTTTGATCTAATAAAGGATAAAACCATTTCAAACAAGAAAAAGTAACGAGTAACGGGCAAGAAACAGAAATTGACAAGCAAATAATTGTCTACACGGAAGGAAGAAGAGAACCCCTTGGTTAGGCTCGCAAGGAGAAGCTTACTAAATGACCCTACATGATCCATCACACAAAGCAATAAAGAGAAGAAACTGACCCAATTTGAACAAATCCTTCTGCTCAGCGGCTGATGATGCTCCCGATCCTGAGAAGGGGGCGACAAAACAAAGCAAACCATAGTTCATTAGGATTAAAGCCGAAAAGATCAGATCGGAAGACCGGACAAGCTGGACAAAGAGACATAAGCAGCAATCAGAAGATAGAAAGAGAGACGGAGCGGCACCTGATGAGGGCTTGGGATGCCTCTGGGGGAATTTGATTAGAGGAACACGCTTCATCGCCTGTGTGCCCACCATCGCGCAGTCTCAATCGATCGATCGCTCGTCCCCTATTCCGCCTCGAACGCGATCCTACTAGAGTTCGGAAAAAGGCCGACGGGGAAAAAGATGAATGAATTTTTGCATGATAGTCCATGTACTTTTAAATTATTTAAAATTTATTCTTTAAGCTGCGCTTATCAGGATTTCTTCCAATAACTTTAAATTTGTATTTTATTTTAGGAATTTTTAAGGACATAAAATTTATACGAAATTACATATTTCACCATCACTTCATAAATATTATCACTATCACACCATATTCATTTAAATTTTACACATTTCACATATTTCATATACTTTATAATACAACTATAAAAATTTATAAATACACTATAAAAATTTATAAATATAAATATACACTATCATTTCAATAAATTCAAAATTAATACTATAAAACTACTATAATACAACTGAACTGACCCAACCTTAAAATCATATTTATATGTGGGTTATTTAATAATTAGTTAATTTGGTTGGTTTGGTTTCCAAATACGTGAAACTGAACCCAAACCAATTAACTGAAATACTTAAAATATCAAACTATTACCAGACCGTTAGATTCTAAACCAAATCAAACCGCTAAATTTAAATGGATCAGTTCGATTTTTCGATTTAAACCATACTTTACACACCCCTAGGAGTACCCAACAACTTTCAATCTCCCTCGGACTCTTTGCGAAAATAATTCTCACATCAATTGAATAATATAAAAAATAAATATATTAATATATAATGTGTAAATTTACTTTAACAAGTGGCTGCTTGATTGTTTCACAAAATGTTATTTGTTTAATCTTAATTTTCTATTTTTAACATAATTTTAAATAATTATAAAATAAAATAATTTATTTTTCAACTATATAAATTTTAATTAAAATAAATATAAACTTTATTTTATATGATAAAATTCATTATAATTCAATCAACTTCTTAAGCCCTGTTTGGCGCGAGGACCAAAATCAGGACTAAAATAATATCAGTTTAAAAAACAATAATAATAATGATAAATAATTTTTCTTAATCATTCTAAACATATTCTAATATAAAAAAAATATTATTTTACTTCACCTATTTAATAATTTTTTAATAAAAATATCGATTTTATTTTACATTCTAATTTAAAATACTTGAATCGAGTATTTTAGTCTAGAATGTGAAATAAAATTGATATTTTATTTAAAATTATTGAATATGTGAAATAAAATAATATTTTTTATATTAAAATATATATAAAATAATTTAAAAATTATTTATTATTATTATTATTTTAATTCTGATTTTAGTCGGATCTTATTCGGTCACAATTTCAAGCTGATTTCAAATTTGATGATCTGGCAAATGGCGTCTTCATCAAGCCGCCTCCACCCACCGAACTCTCTCTCTCTCTCTCCAGCTGTCATTTTCTCTCTCCTCGCACTTCTCACACACCCACTCGCTTCGCTCTGGTAGGACTCAATTCCCGGTATTGCTTCGTGCCCACTCTCTCTGTCTCTCTCTCTCTCTCTCTCTCTCTCTCTCACACACACACACATTTATTGATTTCTTAACTATCAAGGAGGCCTGCCTTCAATACAGATCTCGAGCTTTGCTTCTTGTTTAGGGTTCCTCTCTCCCTCATCTTCCATCTCTTGTTTCCCCTTTACCTCCAGTGCGGTTCTGGAGGTAGTGGGGGGAAGAATGCAGCAGTGGCGGCCGGATAGCAGTGCAATGACCTTTGACGAGGTCTCCATGGAGCGGAGCAAGAGCTTAGTCAAGGCTCTTCAGGTTCGGTTCTTCCGATCTGGTTAAGATTTTAAATCCGGATCGTATAGTTGTTTTTTTTTCTTTGGGTGTTATATTTCTGGTAGAACTCGTTCGGTCACGCGTCATGGTGATGTGCTCTTCAATTCTTCCCTTTCCGATGTGTTCCTGTTCGATTGGCGACATTGAGAGATGCTGTGCTATTTCTGCATCAAGATTTCGAGATTTTGACATCTTTCTTTTTGGAATTGAATGCTGCTCGATTTCTTGAATTTTTCTGATATACGGCATGAAATGTTAGTTCATTAATTTCTATAGAGCTTCTTTTGGATGTCTTAACTGTAAATAAAATAAATTAGACTCTGTTACCTGTGTTAGAATTTCTGTGATGAGCCTCTACACAAAGGATGGGATCATAATGGTTGTATAATAGCTATGATAATTTTTTTATAAAAAACAATAATCATTTTCTGAAGAAAGGCTATGGACAGTAAGAGTTCCTACGACTTTGCTGAAGCTTCTTTGTTATTTTTCTGCTTCTTTCTTTCAAGCTATGCTATTTGTCTTCTGAATGCTCCATTGCTATGCACAGGAGTTGAAGAACCTAAGGCCTCAACTCTACTCAGCAGCTGAATATTGTGAAAAATCTTATCTTCACAATGAACAGAAGCAAATGTATGTTTACGGTTTACCATCATCAAATATGTTTCTTAAAAAAGAATTAGCATTTAGCCTTAGTGTAACATGTGCATATAATGATTTAGTACATGTGGAAGAATTTGATTCCATTTTTCATAATCTTTCTTTCAGAAATATAATATTCAGATTAGATCCGAGCCTTATGAACAGCCATATTTTCCGCAGCATAATGTTTAGTTGTTGCCTTTGATATCAAGGAATTATTAAAGAGTTAGATTCAAGCTCATTAAAAGTATGAAGAAGGACGCATTTGATATTTGTGTTGTGGTTATTCTCTTCTGTGTTGTTTGTTCCTTGCTTTGATATGGTGCCAAAACCTCAAAAGTGCATTCCTGGATGAAGTTACATCCCAAATTATAGCTCAAGTGTTTTGTATGTGATCACTGTCCATCAGTTTCTCTCTAGTGCCTGCTTTTCATTATTTTATTTTTTCCAGTATGCTTCTTTCATATATACGGTTTATTCAAATTCCTTTTCCTACCAGGTTATGTTGCATACATGATTTTGTATTTTGCAACTCACTTGCGTTAACGTGGGTGATGCTGTAAGTTAAACTGATTGGAAAATAGAAGCATGTAATTGTCTTGAGGCTTTTTTGTTGTTGTTGTTGTTGTTGTATATTTTTTTTTTTCAAAGATACTTGAATTTTGTGCCTTTTCAGCGAGCTCCATTTCTGTACCCACATGTATTCTACCTAATTGAATTTTTCTCAATGAAGGTACTCATTAAGTTTGCATGCCATGATTGTGCTGCAAATATCATAGTTTATTCTGTTTTTGTCTTTTGTTGTCATTTAATGGAGTATTTTACGTTCTATTTCAAAAGGCTTTGGACGATGAGGATTTTGATGTCACTTTAACTGACACCTGTTATAGTTTTATAATGTAACCTGATTCTTTAGATCCATAGTTTCTGGAAATTGTTTATTGGTGGTATACATCACCGACTCACCATTTTACTCTTGTAACTAACATCAACATGTCCCTATCAAAAAAAAAAAACAATCAATATCTAAGCCTGATGAATTCCTATAGTTTGAAATTAAAATCATGTGTTTATCAGTGAATGGTTATCTAAAGCTCAGACTTGTAACTATAGAAGTCCAAAATATTCTATAAAAATTATTGCTATACCCATCTGACGATTGTGAAAGCAGCATATTAACATTCTCTTACATGCTAGACAACTGAAATCAATTGTGTACTCCAGGGATTGTAAAGTTGGAAATAGGTAGAAATATGAACTTTTGTATTGACGGTCATGTAAGTTTGATGAGTGGTTGATGGAGTTATTGATTGAAAGGAAATTGCTATTGCATGAAAATTGAAAAATCAAGGTTTTTCTTTTGATTTTTCCAAATATTTGTACTGGGGATGAATTTCAAAGTTGAAATCTGAATTATAGTTTCCTGTTTTATAAACCTATCTAAATCACATTCGTTTCTTGTGGTTGAAATTTACCAATGTTTCTCGGACAAGCATAGGATGCACTAAATATTGAGTGGAAGAAAACATAATGACATGTTCTCTAATGTTCTCTTAAGTTAAATATCATGACCTGTTCTTAAATACATGGACGAAAACTTGCTTCATTAGTCAAGGTTGTATCGGATTCAGGATTTAAGGAATAAATTGGAGAACTATTCTTGCTCGATTTTTGTTTATGGTACCTTTATGATTGTTATTTTCATGCGGCCTTGAAAGTGGATTGTTAATTTCCTAAGCTCCGAGTCTTTTGCAGTTGAATATAAAAAAGTCTTGGAAGCTAAAATGGAATGTCAACCCTCAGTTTAGTTATCACTACGGGATGCTCTTGCTATTCCCCACAAGGAGTGATCTCAACTGAACTTAACCAAAATCTCTCTTATTTATACTTAGTCACATAATATATAATTTCCTAAGCTCTGTTTTTTGTATTTGATCATAAAATTCTTGGAAGCTAAAATGGAATGTCAACAATTATGTTCAGTTTTAGTTATCCTCTCCTATGGGAGAAAGTATGATAAAGATTTATGACAAGACTACTAACAGAAGGTTTCAGTGCTTTCCTCTCTTTTGTTTAAAGGGGCAATGGATTGACATTGACATTGATGAAAAAATGGAAGCAATACATAACAAGCTTTATTTATTTGGCAAATTTAAAGCTAGAGATGAAATGAAGAAGTTAGAAAAGCATGATTTACTTTAATGGAAAATTTTGCATTATTCATGGCACATGAATGATCGTATCAAGTTTATGTGGTGGTGTAGTGGCTTCAGTATGCTAATGGAAGCTCCATTAAGGAGAATTGAATTATTGGATCTTGTCATGTAATAAGAAGAAGAGGAACACCAAATAAGATATAAGAGAAAACTGTGAGGAAGGATCTTACATACTTGAAGATAAATGAGAATTTATTATTTATTGGAGGAATTTTTTGAAAGGATTCATGTAGCTGACCTCATCTAGTGGAATAAAGACTTGATGGTTGTTGTTGCTGTTGTGTAGTGGCTTCAGATTTGGAAGCTTAAATGGCAACATGTTTTCCTATTTAGAATACCAACCAAAAATTTGATCAATAACTCCTGGCACTTGCATAGAATGTCATGAATCTTCTGTTTCAAGTGCAGCTATGTATCATAGCAAGTTATAATTTAGATGTGAGAAACATGCATGTGATGGTGAATGTGCAAAGGTTGAAAGTGGATGTGAATGAAGAAGAAAGCAAAAGAAGAAAAAGTAGTGAAGGAAAAAACAACAGAGAAGAAGAAGAAAGCAAGAGAAGAAAAAGGCAACAACAACAACAACCAAGCCTTAATCCCACTAGGTGGGGTCGATTATATGAATTTTTTGTTTCCATTGCACTCTATCGGTTACTAAATTCTTATCTAAGTCTAAGTAATTAAGACCACTCTTTATAGTTTCTTGTCATGTCTTCCTTAGTCGTTATTATCTATTTCACCATCATTTTGTATGATTGATCCAAGGTATCTAAAGCGCTCATTCTTCTTGACAATTTGATCACCAATTGTCACATCTGCAATATAAGTATTTCTTTCTTGACTAAATGTGCACTTCATATATAAGAGAAGAAAAAGGCATTGAAGGAAAAAAAAAACAAAGAAGAAGAAGAAGAAAGCAGTGAAGGAAAAAAAATAGAGAAGGAGAAGGAGAAGGAGAAGGAGAAGAAAAAAGCAGTGAAAGAAAAAAAAACAAAGAAGAAAAAGAAGAAAAAGAGGAAGAAAACCAGATTGCAAATGACACCCGCTGTTGCGACCATGAAGTAGAAGATGACGCGAGGTCATTGCGACCTCGAAGAAGAAGAAGACGCGAAGAAGAAGAAGACGACGTGAGAAAGCCTTCGCGGTCCCGCTACGACCACGAAGAAGAAGAAGACATGAGGAAGACGTTGTGACCCCAAAGAAAAGACGACGCACATAGGAAAAATTAGGGCAAGCGTTGAGCCAATTTTTTATAAATTTAAGTCTATTTTTTATAAAAATTTAATTAATTTATAATTGAACTGTATCCTGTAAGTATCCTACAAGTGTTCTACAAGCGTCCAGAAGTGTCCAAGAAGTGTCCAGTTGTGTCTTAATTTTTTTTTTTTTTAAATAAGACACGTGTCTCGCAGTGGCCATGACGTGTCCCTTGCCCAACACGTGTCCGACACCGCCACTGTAACTTCTTAGAAGTGTCCGTACTTCTTAGACTACCACGTGTCCTTACTTTTAATACACCAAAAATGCAATGATAGTGGAAGTTTCTGAGATGTGGGGACATATCTTGTTGCTAGAGATATGTGGCAATTTGCCAAGAGAAAGTAGATCTTATGGGGTAGTGGAGTAGAAGCGGATAAACTGATTTGCCTTGTTGGAGCTCGAATAAGATGGACATCTGCTACTAATACTGGTTGGTATTAGGATTGTACTCGTAGTGAATGAGTACAAGAAGCCTACTACGAGTAGCAAATGAAGCCTTCCACTAGTTAAAGTGACCCATGAGGCTTAAGGATCTTAATTCTTATAGCTCGCTAACTCAGCCTCTTGCCCGAAGAGGTGACATGGGGGACACGTGGGCAGTTCTGGTAAGGTGTGCAAATTTCTCTGTAAACACTATATTACCTTATTAGATAGGTATCAGAATTTGTTTTGTTCACTTTCTCTCAAACTGCTGCCAGTCCTTTTGGATCTCCTTCTGATGCCATGTGTTGAAGGTTGGAATTGTAGATACAATTTATTTAAGTTGATTGAGGAGGTTATCTGACTTATTTTATTTGAACATTTTTTTATCACACATATCTACTAAATGATTGGGGGTATAAGGTTTTATATCTATTTTAGGTTTGAGTGGAAACAATGCACCACCAACAACAATAATACACAAACTCATTGTGGTCGATTGCATGAATTTCTTTTCTCTATTCAGCTTTTTTCAATGACGTGCTCTTTATTAGTGCAAGTGAGTTTAAATCATGTGTATCAACCATATCCCAAGACATTTTTTGTCTTTCCCTTTTTCTCTTTGGTACAATAACATGGATCCCTTCACATGTGCATATAAGGGCATTTATATGTCAACAATGGACATGGTTAAACAACCTTAAATGCCCCTCCCTCATCTTATCATCTAAAGGTGCCATATCCATCCTTTCTTTTATACAATCATTTCTAATATGGTCCACTATAATGTAGCTACTCATCCAAATAAGCATTCTTATCTCAGCTACTCCATTATTATAAGATATTTTGTTTCTTGACAACCAACAACACTCCTATATAGCATAGTTGGTTGGATAGCAACCATGTAAAATTTTTCATTTAACTTGATAGACATCTTCCTTAGGCTACAACATAGAGCTCTTGTCTCATAGTTTCACTTCTCCATTTTAATCATCCCACTTTGAATCTATAAATAATAACATCCTTTATACTTTCATTATTGTGGATGATAGAACCTATGGAATTTGAAGCTCTAACATAACGTAGATTTCAATTTCTGATTAATTCTTTAGTCATGTCTATTAGGCATATGTCATTCACAGAAAGCATGCATCATGGACCAAATATGTGCCAACAAAATATAATAAATCTTTAATATATCCAATCATGCATTTCTCGGTACATAAAATAGGAAATATATGACACTGGTCCTTGATGTTTAGCTCTTTTTTCACATAGGTCTATGGTTAATGTTATCATGAATTGGAGCCACCAATATGACCTTTCAACCTTCTTTCCTGCCCCCGAGGGAGGGAAGGAGGAAATTAAAACTGCAATGAAGGACCTTGGAAGGATTCAAAACACTTGAATTAAGACTAGGATGGAGCATTATTTACCCTAAAATACATAATAGCCTGATTAGTGATGATGGATTGGTTATTGGCATTATATTTGACCGACTGCTCTAAAAGAGCAAAACTATAATCATGAAACTACGAGCATGCCTTGAAAAGTTTGTGGGAATAGCTGCTTTCTCCCAAGTAAATACTTGATTTGTCATTATTTTTTTTCTTTCTGGAAATTATAACTGGCAGGAAGGACCTTGGAAGGATTAAAAAAAGGTGAATTAATACTAGGAGGAAGCATTATTTACCCTAAACTACATGGTAGCCGCTGATGATGGATTGGTTAATGGCATTATACTTTACCGTCTTTGCTGTAAAAGTGCAAAGCTATAAATCATGCAACTACGAGCATGCCATGATAATTTAGTGAGAATAGTTGCTTTTTCCAAGTAAATATTTGATTTGTTATTATTTTTTTGTAAATATTTGATTTGTTATTATTTTTTCTTTCTTTACCAACTTTTGTTTCAGTAGTCTTTTTTTTATAGAAATTGTTTCAGTAGTTTTATTATTTGATCTTGGGGCCTAATTAAATGTATAATTTGCTTTTTCCACAATGGTCATTAATATATAAGTTATCTTTCATCTAGATCATCCATTTTATAAAGTTTTAACTTTGATGTCGTATTACTTCTTGCGGTTAAACATGTGTTTAACTGATTAGTAACAAAGTCCCTAGGCTTTTACAAGAACAAGAGTTTATTTTTCAGGGTGCTGGATAATTTGAAAGAATATGCTGTTAGAGCCCTCGTAAATGCTGTTGATCACTTAGGAACTGTTGCTTACAAGTTAACCGATCTTTATGAACAACAAACGACAGATGTTTCAACCGTGGATCTCAAGATATCTTGTCTGAATCAGGTAATTTATATAGATGGCTTGATGTGTCACCTTAGAACCTATACAGTTTGCTTGGAGCTATCATTTAGGCCCTGTTTGGCGCGAGAACCAAAACAGGACCAAAATAGTACTAGTTTAAAAAATAACAATAATAATAATAAATAAATTATTTTAATTATTTTACACAAATTTTAATATAAAAAATAATATTTTACTTCACATACTCAATAATTTTTAATAAAAATATAAACTTTATTTCACATCTTAGATCAAAATACTCGATTTGAATATTTTGGTCTAGAATGTGAAATAAAGTTGATATTTTTATTTTAAATTGTTGAGTATATAAAGTAAAATAATATTTTTTATATTTGAATTTGTGTAGAAATGATTAAAAAATATTATTTATTATTATTGTTGTTATTTTTTAAGTTAGTACCATTTTGGTCCTCGCGCCAAACAGGGCCTTAGTCTCTAATTGAAGTGAGGTGACCTCAACTTGAAATCAAATTTTGAATTTGAGTTGAGGAGTTTGAGTTTGATTAGAGTTAAACAAAAATTAATCAATCTCGATCCAAGATTCGAGTTATGTCTCCTATATGTTGAATGAATATGCATTGCATGTATTATACTATTTTATGTTTTTAGACTTTTTTTGTATATATATGTGTGTATATATATATCTTAATTTCTTTATAATGTTCTCAGGAACATTTATATGGACCTCAAATGTTGTTATATATCCATATACAATTGTCATGTGCGCCGAGTTGTGCTCATCTGTGTGTTTGTGTATATGTGCGTGTGCACTCTAAGTCTTTGCACTCCCTCTTGCATGTGTATTTTAGCATATGTAGATTTTTATTGAGTTGAATGTCATTTTGTGCTACTTGATTTTAAGTTATAAGGAAACTGAGTTGATTTTTAGTTGAGTGAAATTTGAGCAATTATCTAGCATGTTTTGAGTTTTAGGCCTCATTTAGTTTGAAGTGTTTTTTTGGCCTAACACAAATTTTAACTATAAAAGTCAATTTTATTTCACATCCAACACAAATACGAATATTAAAATTAACTTTATTTCACATCTTACATACTTTTCAATATTAAAATATTTTTTTCTTATTAAATTAAAAAAATAAATTTTTTTTCTTGTCCTAAAAACAAAGCTCAAACCGAACGTGACCTCAAACTAATTGCCAACCCTAACAGCCTTTTATTGTGCTACAGCGTATGCTGACATGCCAAAGTTATGCCGATAAAGAAGGCCTTAGGCAGCAGCAAATATCAACAACAGCTTCAAGGCATCACAAACATTATATTTTACCTAGTAATGAACTAAGATTACATCTGTTTTTGATGTTATATTTGTGTTTACTTTTAGAAGTGTCCTGAATCTTTATGTTAGGTTCTGTTGGCCAAAAGATGCAGAATAATCAACATGATGCTTGGCAAAGTCATATTCAAGCCAAACCTCGTCCTCATCCTCCTGGTACTTTCCATTATCTCTCATCACCCTGTTTAAATTTTGTTTTCTAACATTTTGATGAATCAACTTTAGGGACTCCTGCATCAAAAACACTTTCCTGGCTTCTTGCTGCTGAGAATTCTTCTTCCTCAAATGGAGAAGTAAATTCATCACTAAGGTGAAGCTAAAGTTCATTTTATTTTACTGTTATAAGATAAATTTGTGATTATTGTAGTGGGCTGAATGTATTACCTATTGCATTTGTTTCAGCGGTGCAGATTCTAAAGCGTTTAAGTTGTCAAATGAGGTCTTCCACTTGATGGGTATTCGCAATTTCTTTGTATCTTATTTAATCAATTTTAATGTTTATTTTAATCCATGTGTTGGATCATATCTGATTGTTCATTTGCTTGGAATTTTGTATAACCTGCAGAGGCGGAGGGGGCAGGGGTTCCAGTGCCTTTATCAAGGCGGTTCCAGTCAACTGCGGGAGCTAGCTCTGTAAATTCATTTGGAATGAGGGTAAGAATGGTTACCATGATGCGCTCTATTTTATTTTAGTTGGCCAGCTTCTCAACTAACAAGGTTATGCATCTTTTTTTTTAATATTTTTTATGCTTTCCTTTGCAACTTCGTGAAGTGAGCCCAATAACTTCTCATACATTAATTAAAATAGCTATTGAGCTGTGCATCTCATATGAGTGAAACTCTTGCTATGATTAACTGTGCATTTTGCAAGGTTTTGATCCAATGAAAAATAGTCATGATTGTTGTGCAAGAAATGACGTGTGTGTATTTTGTTAGAGGTATCCAATATATTTTTGTAAATTAGAATTAACACAGAACAAATACTAAAAATAATGTTTAAGTACAGATTTAATTGTTACAATAATGCTATTGATGATGATTGTGGGCACATCATATATTGTTTAGGGTGTCAAGTCACCGCCCAACCTCAGAAGGCATGGAGAATATGATGCTTTATGCTTAGGTCTGCTGGTTCAAGTCGGGTTTGAAGAAATTGTGACCCATATAATTTCGTTGCAAGTATTGGTTTACCCATAGTTCAATTTCAACCAATAGAGAATATGAAGATAGCTGCTAATCACTTGATTTTGTACCAATATAACATAGCGCTTTCATATATTTCTTTTATTAGTTTCTTTTATACTGGGCATGAGAAGGAATGACAAAAGATGAAATTAACTACCAAAACTAACCAATAATGGCAATGTGATCTGTCTTACATGCCCCCGTGCACAGTAATATATGTTGGAAGTTGGTCAGACTTGAACCTGGTCAAGCTAGGTTTGGTTAGATGAATCTCACTTGCTAAAATTTTTGATCTGGTTCATACCAACCATTTTCTAGTTGTCAATTTTAGTTCAGGCTTAAACTTGGTCTACGAATCTGAACCAACATCCCTAATTTTTTCGTGATCTTTGTAACCTTGGTGTATTGTTAAAGAAGGGAGTGCTAGAAATTCTCTTTTATATGTAGATTCCTCTTTGTAATTTCTTTTATTATTATTTTTTAGTTAATTCCTGTTGGATTAGGATTAGATATTTTATACTTGAGGACTATTATATTTCCCCCCCTACATAGGGCTGATTAGTTGAAAGTGGAATAGAGTGAAGCTCAATAACACGAAGAACATGAGACAAGGCAGTTGTGAGATTAGAGAGAACACTGTTTGCCATTAATTGAGATTGTACTGATTGGAGAGAGAGACGAAGACTTGAGAGAAACTTGGTGATGAGGAATTCATTTTGTTATTGCCAAACAATAGGGTCAATAGTGAATGGTCGATATTGAAGTAGCTCATCTCACCTTCTAGAGTGCTATAATATTCTTACATAGATAAGTCACCTTGTTGTAATGAAAAAAGATCAGAGTATAAAGTATAAACTCATGAAATATTATTGTCTTAGAAATAAGTGGCCTTGAGAAAATCCCACATAGCTTTGGCAGCCTTATAAACATGATAGCGGAAGCAATTGATGGTTCCAAACTATTGAGCATCCAAGTAAGAAAAATAAAATATGATGCCTACCATTTTTGAAATGTAGTGATGTCTGTCTTATCTGGAGGAGGTAAGCCGAGATGATTCAGCTTTTTATAAGATCCCTCGAGAAAACGAAATGCTTGAGACCATAAAAGGTTATTAGTGCCATTGAATTTTATGGTGGTACTAATATTAAAAGAAATTTTAGATTCTCCTACTGAAGAAATAGGAGAGGTCATGAGTTATTAGTATCCATGAATTGTGAAGAGTTGTGGGGTTGCGAGAAGATTGCATATGTTGACAAGCAAAAGGGTAGCAAGCTTTGCAGCTTGATGATGGAAATGGAGCTCGAAAACAAACACTTGGAGGAAGACAACGGATGGAGAAGAGCCGTGGAGAAAAACTTGGCATAAAAGACAAAGGTGAAGCCGATCAGTGCACTGATGAGGTTAGCGACAACGCGAATCTGGGAGATGCTAGCGCGGGCTGTGGCACTGGCACAGGTGCTGGTGCTGGTGTGAGCAGGGAGGCAGGTAATGGTGCTGAGGCGAGCAGTGGCGCTAGTGTGGGCAACATTGCGGGCATGGGCACGTGCTTGAGCGACAACACTGGCGTGGGCGCAAGCAAGGGCCATGATAGGCCGCTAGTGCGGGATAGGGTGCTAGAGTTGGTAGCGATGAGGCGATCCGAAGAAAGAGATCCGCACGAGCGAGAGAGGGCGAGCCACGCGAGAGAGAGCTTGGCTATGTCAGCATTGAGCCACAGACGACGCAGAAGCCGAAAAGGTTAGGCTTTCATTCGCTCTGATATTATGTTAAAGAAAGGTTTTAAAACCCTAATTTTTATACCCTCTATTCACATGTAAACGTTCCCATTTAGGGAGGAAATACATTAGCTCTCAAGTATAAGATATTTAATCCTAATCCAACATGAAATAACTAAAAAGAAATAATAAAAGAAATTACAAAGAGGAGCCTACATATAAAAGAGAATTTCTAATAGTGTATTTGTTGTAACCTGTTTACATTTAAATGACCACCCTAAACATTCTATAGGTGACTTACTTCCCTCAAAATTACAGGATTTGTCTGAAGTTGCTAAGCCCTTGTCAGCTTTTAGCTCCTTTGGGACACCTAGACGCAGAGAATTATATCAGCCTCCTGTTCGGAGCAAGAGTATGCTGTCAGTATTTTTTCCTAAGCCCAAATCCTCAAAGCAGAAACATCTTTTGCCTCCAGATTTCTAGTTTCCTCCTCAACAAATGGGGAACAATGCCAGCTTGGTATTTTCATTTCTGTTCCTCTGCAATTTGCATAACTGATATCATCAGATTCGCACTGCATTTCTGTATTTTATTCATACTAAGTCTGTATAATGTATAAGTTATTTTGCAAAGTAATGATATTTTATATATACTTTTAAAACATCATATTTGGTTTAAATCATCGTTCGTCATATGACACTTTTGAGTCATATTTGTGGAATATGACTTGCAATGACTGACTTGGACCAAATTCTTTTGTTTTACAAAGATATCTAAATATATGATTACTTCGCAAAATAAGCTAATCACTAATATTAAAAACTTACCATTTTACTTCTACTGTATGCAGATTAACTGCAGTTGGAGTTCACATTGCATTTGTGAGTTTTTTTTTTTTTTTTTTTGAATTTTAGCAGATTACAAGTGTTGGTTTTGTGTAATTATCTTGCCATTTGTTTGTGTTCTAGTTATCCCTTTGCATTTTAGTCTTGTCTGTTATTTAAAAAGTCCTTTAGAATCTGGGGGCTCTATTGATATTATTGGGTTCATGTTAGTCTTGTATAAGCTCAAAAGTAAGATTTTAATTCGGTTCATCCGTACTCTAAAAAATGCTTTTTGACAAATTTCAGCCTCTCATAGGATTTAAATTAGGTTGCATCATCATGAAAATGTTTATTAGTTGGTGTTTCGTTTGATGATATTATGATGTTATGTTATATTATTTGAAGAAATAGTTATTTGATTTGATAACATATTTAGATAATATAGTAAAAACTAGCATCGAAACGTCACTCAAAATTAAGTGATATCTAGATGTGATGTGAGTAGATTATTTTTCTATTGTCATTATCGTTTAACATAATTTGAAGATAATTCAGATATCTAGATAATATTGACATCGAAATAACACTGAATCATATGCCCCCTAGAGCAGCATTCGCATTAATGTTTTGAGTTTTTCCTTCTTTTTAAGATTTGCATTATTTGGGTGCAATGTTGGAGTGATGTTAAACAGTCAGTCGCGATGGCAATCGGTAGTACTCAATTATTTGTGACTGGCAATATGGCTGTTGACAGTGGTTGAACGATAATATGGTAGCTAGATTACACTGGCGGAGTGTTTAGTAGGATGTCTATGATACAATAATAACTCGATTATTAGTGGGAGTTTCGTTTGATGATATTATGATGTTATGTCATATTATTTGGAAAAGTAGTTATTTGATTTGATAACATATTTAGATAATATAGTAAAAAATATCATCGAAACGTTACTCAAAATTAAGTGATATCTAGATGTGATGTGAGAGTAGATTATTTTTCTATTGTCATTATCGTTTAACATAATTTAAGGATAATTCAGATATCTAGATAATATTAACATTTGCACTAAATCAAATGCCCCTTAGAGTAGCATTCACATTCATGTTTTGAGTTTTTCCTTTTTTTTTTAAGATTTGCATTATTTGGGTGCAGTGTTGGAGAATAAATTAGATTCGCAAGTAGGGCTTTAGGATATTGGAGTATTTGTTGTTGAAATTAGTAGGTCATCTTATGTGAAGCGAATATATTTAGGGTTGTTAATGAGTTGAGTTCGAGCGAGTTTAGGTCAACGGGAACTCTAACTCGAATTTTTTTAACTCGACTGAAATTTAAATTATTTCAAGTTCGAGTCCACTCAATTGGAAATGACTCGAGTTTGAGTTGATTCTAAATATTTCAAATTGTCTCAAAATAAATTTATTTTAAATTATATAAAGAATAATTTTATCTCTAATATTATTTTATTTTATGTTATTATACTCTTAATTAAAAGAAATGAAAAATAAGTGTGTGCTTATTGTAAGAATTGAATTTGGATTGTTCAAGATGTTAAGAATAAAGCTAATTACTATATTCAACCAATATTCATATTTTATAATAGGAATATCATTTCGAGCGAGTCAAGCTTGACTTGAGCTCAATTCAAAATATAATTTGATTCTTTTATTTGAGTCAAAATTTGAGTGAATTTTAAATTTCGGGTAGTAGCCAGTGACGAATGTGTGGTACTTCCTACTATCAAAGTTTGTCTTCAGTAGACATGTCAACAAGTTTGTTTGGTTCAATTTTTTATTTTAATCTAATATAAATTTTAATTATAAAAATTAATTTTTTCATATTTAATATAAATATGAATATTAGAATTAATTTTATTTTATATTTCATATAATTTTTTTATTAAATTTACAAGCTAAAATATTTTTCATTTAAAATTTAATTTTTGAAACAAACAATTTTTATTTTTTATTTTATGGAAGCAAGGGGTAACGAGGACTGGTGCAATGGGGTTGCTGCAGATAACTTTAAGGCCTTGTTTGGCATGAGCCCAAAAAAGGGCAAAAAAATATCTTAATAATATTTTAAATTTATTATAAATTTTAATAACTTTATTTCACATCCAACACAAATTCCAACCTTAAAAATCAACTTTATTTTACATCCAACACAAATTCCAACCTTAAAATCAACTTTATTTCACATCTTACACACCTCTCAATATTAAAATAATTTTCTTTCCTATCAACTCTATAAAATAAATTATTTTCTCTTTCCTTACCCAAATTCATCCTCCAACCAAACAAGGCCTAAGGAGGCAATCTGGGCAGCGAACTCACTGATTAATTGACATTTAAAATGAGGGTAGGTGACTTTTGGGTTGCAGGTCTAATTATAGTTTTGTTAAAACGGCTAACATACGATTAAAAATTATTCTGATTTAATTTTAAATTATCATATCACATTTTATATAAAATTTAATATTAAAAATTAATTTTATTTCACATTCTACATGTATTACTAAAATAATAATTAACTTATATCATATTCTTCACATATTATAATATAATAATTAACTTTATATCACATTTTTCACATATTTTAACATAATAATTAATTTTATTTCATATTATTTATAATTTTTAATAAAAAAATATTTCTATTTAAATTTAATTTTAATTTTATTAAATTAGATCTTATAAATAAATATGCCCTTTTAGTGATAGAAGTAGCATTATTTATATTGTACTAGCAGTTTTTCGTCCAAAATTTTGCATGAAAATATTTTTTATATGAATTATTTAAACTTTTTATTAACTATTTTCTTATAATTGTAGAAAATATGATAATAAAGGTTGTAATACAGCATTATAAGATAATAAAAATATTAACTTAAGTATATTATGTGTAAGTGAAGAATAAGAAGAATTAATTTAAATTTATCTTTATATTTATTAACTGGTTGAAATTGATTTTAAAATTTTTATTTTTAAATTAAAATTTAATAACTTTTATATTGTATTTGATAAAATAAAAATAAAAAAGTAAAAGTTATTTTAAAAAAAAAGTTTATATAATATAGGATTTGGATTGCCTTTTATTATTGATATTAATATTTAAAAATTTATAAATTTATTTATTATTATCGACTTTAATAAAAAATTAAAATTTTATTAAATTAAAAGTTGTGCATTATCATTTAAATTTAAAATTTATTTTGAAGTTATTTATATTTTACTTATTCAAATATAATTAATTTTTTTAAATTTAAAATCAATTTACTTAAAATATATCTTTGTGTTTAAATTTTTAAATATAATATGTATTATTATACATATATTTTTTTAATGTTTTTAAAACGTGGAGTGAAGTAGAGAGAGAATTGGGAGAAAGAAGAGAGAGAATAAAGAGAGGCCAAACGGAGAGAGAGAGGGGAGAGAAAGGCTGCAAAAAAAAACTTATTTTAAATAATAATAATAATATTTAAATGAAAATAATAGTATTTAGAGTGGATAAAATTATTAAAAAATATAATTTTAGTTGTTCTCCGATCACTTATAATATTGCATTCAACTTAAAACAGCCATAAAAATTATTAAAAAAATAAGTTAAATAATAATAATAGTCAAAATTAGGAGCCCAAATATTACGATTTGAAATTTATAAACTAGTAATCGTAAAACCTCAAGAAATTAACTTTTATGATTCAAAATTTATAAATTAATATGCAAAAATATTAAAGATTTCAATGACCGAAATGCAATTTATCCACGTTTAAATTATTGGTGTGTTTGATATTATGACCTAACCATAGGGATATGAATGTAACTTAACCTTTCTTGAATGTTACTTCATTTCAAAAGCAAACAAATGTCACTAGGATGATTTCTAAATTCTATAGTTTTTCAAAATTTTAAAATGTATTTAGTAAAAATTATGAATAATTGGGAAAATGATAACATGAAAATGCATTAATTCATTTTTAAAAATGCCTAATAAATCTATCCATGTATTAAAAAAATTCTAATCATCATCAGTTTTTGGATGATCTTGAGTATTCACATATGCATTATAAAAATTAGTAATTAAATTTTTGATATTGTTGAACACACTCGAGAAACTGATGGAGAGAGCTTTATCATATTTCAACTGGCAATAGGAATAATATAGTGTTCATCCGACTTTCAATAGATATTTATCCCTATTCTTTTTATTGATCTAAATTAGGAAGTAATTTACAAAATTTTATTTTTTTTCTATAGTCCGAATATGTGTTATGTACATTTAAATATGAAGTTGTGCATCAGTTAAGATAGATTTTTGATCATTTGTTAAATAATATATTTGTTGATAAATTGTTAGATCTATTATTTAAAGTTAAAAATACTTTATCAGCTATACGCTATAATTAAAAATACTTTATCAGTTATACTCTCTCTCTTTTCCTGACTTCATTGCTATCGGAAAGAGAAGAAGAGCGGAATGAGAGAGAGGGGGGATCTCCTCGGCTAGCGGTCGATGCCGCCACCCTCCATCATTGTCGGCAAGGCTGCCAATGCAGATAGATTGGGATGTGAAAGAGAGAGAGAATGGGATGAGAGGGGGGATAATTAAAATTTAAAAAAAAAATCTGAAAAGGACCTACATGTTCAAATTTTAAAAATTAGGAATCCAGATGTAAAAGTTTTAAAAAATATGAATTTGTGTGTAACTATATCTTAAACTTGGAGACTCAGTTGTAATTTACCCAATATTTTAATTAACTTTTATTTTGCGAGAGGCGTAACATTTTCTCCGTCGGTTTAGTTCGACGGCCGACCTACCGGGTTTAGCCATTTAGGGCTCACTTTGCCCCTTCGCTCATCTCTCTCGACACGGCCGGCCACGGAGAGCTCGCCCGATCGCCGGACGCTGACGCGCGCGTGGAGCTCCCCGATTGCTGAGGAACTAAGGATCTAACCGACCGCCGACGCCGTCGCCACTTATGGAGCCCCGGGTATATTCTCCGCTCTTCCGTCCTCTTCTTCCTTTATCTCCGCATCTTATTCTCGCAGTCGCAACCTCTGATACCGATCAACGTCCATCGTCTGTTGAAGATGAGATCTACCTTATCACGTTATATGTTACTCCCCATACTTAGGGGCAGTTTGGATCTGGGTTAGGATAGTAAACAAAAGAAAAGATGAAAATAAAATACTACATTTACATATTTTCTAAATTCATAATTTAATCAATAAATATAAAAATAATAAGCTTCTAGCTACATGACATAATTTGTAGTTTGATATACAAACACAGAAATAGTACAATCTCCAAGATGAAAAATAAAAAAAATGAAGCTACAAATGTTCATTCAACTCAACATTATCATACAAGTAATCATCATCATCATCGATTTATTGATCTCTACAACAAATAAATTATAGTTAGTAATGACATAATGACTAGTGTTATGTCTATATAATAAAGTTATAATACAAAATAATCTGACTCATCCACAACTGTTCGATAATGTCTGATAGGATAATCTCCTATTTCGTTGTTCACTTGTGGATATATGAGTTGTCGGGTCTTCATCTTTTGCCTCATCATCAATCTCTCATCATGTTCTATGTCACCGTCACGTATGTTGAAGTACGTATCATGATCATGATACCTGTCAATATAATTATGCAATATACAACATGCAAGTACAATATTTACTTGTATAATAAAAGGGAATATTTCATATCAGTTAGCACTTTGAACTGTTTCTTTAATATATCAAATATGTACTCAACTTTATTTCTAAGATGAGCATGTCTATGATTGTATTGCTCATGTTGTAGGGACTCATATCTTCGTTGTATACGATTACGAAAACTACTCAAATGATATCAAACGAAATGTATTGATGCCTAAAACTTGTCGTTATTAGCATATCCAGAATCAACCAAATACATCTTTCCTGATGTGTTCAAAAATATGAAAAAATATTATTGCGTAAAAGAATAAATAGAAATTATTATTTAACTTAGCTTACCTTATGACTAGAGTTTTGAGATTAGAATTTGAATTCAATCACTTTCAAGTTTAAGCTTTGTCTCCATATGAAGTATCTTTAAAGCGGGCTCAAAATTGTGTCTATCAATTATGGTACCTTAAATCGACAAAAAACATAACATTTTTATGTTTACCTCTCCACCATGATACCAAGGGTAACTGACATCATAACCTCAAATCAGATTAAAGATTTGTCAAAACTAGATTTTTATTTTTGAAATAGTGAAAAATCCATCATTGCCCATATTTCAGAGGAACTGTAAGTGCAAGCATAGTATCTGAGCATATAAATATAGTATCTATTTGTATAAATAATATGGCTTAAGTGTAGTATTTGAGGACAATGTTAATTAGCAGAATATAGTAATTAGACAAAACACAAAGAAAAGGTAGCTAGTAGAACATAAGCATTAATTGGTTGGGAATTGGTAGACTTACTAGAAAACCACAAGAGTAAAGCAATTAGGACAGTTTGTTAGACTTTGGAGGCACAGGTAAGATGAGCCATCAAAATTCAACAATAAATAGAGAACCAAGCACACAAGCAAATGAACAAACAACCAAATCACAATGGGTATTTAATGAAATAATGTAATGGAGATAAGAATAAAAATATAAACAACTCCATAACAATAACATGACATGCATTACAGAGTAATATAACAATAAAAGGAGTAACATGGGTTACATAAAATAAATCCAGCTCATCAACATACTAACATAGCTGTGGACCATAGGGAATACATCAATAACATTAACATGACATGCATCATAGGGCAACATAATAATGGAAATGGTAACATGGGTTGCACGAAATAAATCAAGCTCATTACAATGCACATTCAGTTCCCAGCCAAATTTCTAAGAAGATAACAACAAATGCAAAAACATTCAACAAGATGTTACTGAAATCATGTAAAAAAATTCAACAGCATGTTAACCCTCTCAAATTTGTCAAACTTCAACTCTATCAAAAGTTTGTAAAGCATCAGTCTCAGCTCAAAAGGATTTTTTTTCTCCTTAGCATAAGAAGGATGCTAGAATACAGATATAAAATTAGGGCATACTGATTTTACCGTGTCCATGAACTGAACAGCGTGGTCACCGGCGGGGGAGACCATCACCAACCCTCGCGCTCGCCGCTGCCAGAGATGCACTGTGCCGGCCCACGTTTGAGCGCAGAAGATCGTGCCTGATGCCGCGCCATCATCCGGCAGCTCGCGCTGCTGCAGACAGCCTCCCATCAACCGGTGACGGCGCGCCCCAGATTGTTCGATGGCGCGCGCAAGACGAAACCATCTTCGCCATTACCCCAGCAACGTGCGTGGGGCAGCTAAACCCTGGATAGGCGGGGTAAGGGGAATTATTGGGTTTATTAACCCAGGGTAATGAACTGGGTTTATTAAAGTGTTTGGTGGGTTAACTGAGTTAACTTAAGTTAACCCAGCTAACCCGAGTCTACCAAACAGACACTTAATAAATTACACAGTTCACACTTTTATTATATTATGCACGTCATAAACTATTAAATTTATTACACTTGACACACTATAATGTGGTATGAAGCTTTTTATATACTGGTATGCGTGTAATATAATTTATCAAGGAGTAATATGTAAAATGAGCAGTTAAATGTGACATGCAAGTAATTTCCCCACAATAATAAGGTTTACAGAATGCTAAATTTAAATGATTCAAATATCTATTTGAGCTTTAGAAAATGAAATGTTCTGTTAACAAATGCAGAACATCAAATTTGTGATTCACAGTAATAAGTTCATGGTATGCTCAGGATTTTATTAAGGATGGGGTTTGGATAAACTTGTAGTTGTTTGTTTCATCTCTCATAGACTCATACATTTTAGGCTGTTTGAGTATTGTGATTTGTGAAGTCTTAGTATGTTAAAAATAATTGAAACTTGGTTCCTTTAACGTGCATGGTGATGTTCAATCTATCTAAGATATTATTATACTTTTGTGCCACAAAATTTACTTCTTTACTAGGTAAATTTCCCTTCTAATATTTATGTTTTGTTTTCTTATTGAAATGTTTAGAAATGGATTAGAGTTATGTGCTTGTGGCATTTTCTATAAAGTAAATTGCATATGAGGGACCAAAATATAGGGGTAATGGGAAATGGTTCCCAAGTTTTAAATGTTGTCAACTTTGGTACCTATGGTAGCATTTTGGCTTTTCTGCTTTGTACTTGGTTCTTTTGGACAGAAAACATTTGTTTTAATGGGAAACGCTTTTTAGGACCAAAATACCCATCTATCTCTCTTTCTCTCGGAAATAAATATTGACGGAAAAAAAGCTAAAACACATTAATTTTAATGGTTCTGTTTGCTTAGGGACTTAATGACAGTGCAAAATGCAACCTAAGGCTCTGTTTGGTATGAGGACTAAAATCAGGACCAAAATGGTACTACTTTAAAAAATAACAATAATAATAATACATAAATTTTTTTAATCATTTCACACAAAATTTAATAAAAATAACATTATTTTACTTCACATACTCAATAATTTTCAATAAAAATATCAATTTTATTTCACATCTTAGACTATAATATTCAAATCGAGTATTTTAATCTAGAATGTGAAATAAAGTTAATATTTTTATTAAAAATTATTGAATATATGAAGTAAAATAATATTTTTTTATATTAGAATTTATGTAAGATATTTAAAAAAAAATATTTATTATTATTGTTGTTTTTTAAATCAGTACCATTTTAGTCCTCATTTTGGTCCTCGCGCCAAACAGGGCCTAAGAGACTAAAGTTGGGACCCACTTATGGTATCCCAATACCTAGGACTCCATGCAATTTACTCTTTTGTGTTATTTTCTTAATGCTTTGATGAGGATGTTTTACTTTTTTGGATGATATGTAGATGGAGGTAATTGAGCATTTTGTATAATGAGAAAGGATATTGTGCTTTATCCGCCTGTCTGTACACAAGTTAAACATAATAATTAGTGATTTACTTAATTTAAAGTTAAATAAAATACAAATGAGGTGGCATCATATGAGAATACAAGATGCTCGATGTGTTTGATGGATGAGCATGACAAGTCATTTAGACGGGAATGCGAATTTAGGTTTGATCGCCACTTCATGTGTCACCAAAATAGCACTGATACTTTTAATCATAGTCATATACAAATAATCAAAAGTTTTCTGTAATAGGTTTAAATATACTATATTTACTCTAGTTGGATTTTATATTAGGAAGTCAGGAATTGTGTTACAATACAAAAAGTATGGCATTTATATTCGTAGTCACATTTGAATATTGAAAAATGTTTTGTAATATGGTTAATTTTTTTTTATTTTTGCTAGATTTCCATGTAAGAACGCGCCGTTGCCGGGTCCCAAGTCCCGGATGAGAAATGCGGAGGGTTGCGTTAGGTAGTCGACAGCCAGCGTAAAACTTGTCGAATCAATCATGACATGAATCCTTTAGAAAAATATTCGTTAAAGCTAGGGCGTTCCCTGGAAGCGACGCGGCTGTATTGCGCTGAATACAGTGAAAAATGGGGCAAGGGCCGCTGCATCGGGGCGCCCGGGTGTGTGAAAAATGAGCAAAGGGTCCCACATCATGGACGGATACGGGTAAGAAGCTAGTTCATGCATAGTAGAACTCAAGTCAGTAGGATTAGATTAGGAACTTGGAATATGGCAGGCCTGAAGGGCAAGTAATGGAGTTGGTGGATTATTATGATTCATAGAAAGATTTAATATTTTGTGCCTTGCAGGAAACAAAATGGGTTGGAGAGAAAAGCTAAGGAAATTGATGGCTATGATTTTAAACTTTGTACTCCTGGTAAGAAATAAATAAGAACGGAGTAGGTTATATTCTGGATAAGAGCTTGAAGGATCATGTAGTCGAAGTTAAGAGAAATTGTGATAGATTAATGGCTTTAAAAATTATAATTCAATGGAATAATTTTTTAATATTAGTAAGTGTGTAAATGCTCCCCAAGTTGGCTTAGATGCGAGCACAAAGGAAAAATTTGGAATGATTTTAGAAGAGTATTAATACAAGAGATACCTCAAGGAGGAAAGATTATTTTATTGGAGGAGATTTAAAATGGACATGTTGGACGTGTTGCTGAGGAATTTAATAAATATCCATGGTGGATATGGTTTTGAAGAGATAAATGAGGAGAGGTAAAACTATTTTAAAGTTTTCTTCAGCATATGATCTTGTAATTGCTAATTACTTTATTCAAGAAGAGAGAGGAGCATGTTATCACGTACAAAAATGAAACTTCAAGAACTCAGATTGATTATTTTCTTTATAGTGGAACAAGATCAGCTTGGATTGTAAAAATTGTAAAAGTCATTCCAAGTGAATGTTGACTACCCCAACATCGATTAATAGTTTTAGATTCCGGAATAAAGTATTTTTAGAAGAAATAATAAGTCAAAATCCTATCCTCGGACTCGATGGTGGAATCTAAAGAATGAGAACAAATGTATATTTAAGAAGAAAGTTCTAGAACTTGGGCAATGGAATATTAACGGGGAAACTGATCTTATGTGGTGACAGTTGCTAACTGTATTCGTAAGGTGGCAAAAGGATGTGCTGGAGAATCCAAAGGAATGATTCCAAATAATAAAGAATACTTGGTGGTGGAAAGATGATGTACAAGAAAAAATTAAGGAGAAGATTTGGTTTATAAGAGATTGGGTTTTAAAAACAAAAATAATGATAAGTGGAAGAAATATAAAGTGGCTCGACGAGAGTCTAAGAAAGCAATAGGCAATGCAAAAAATATGGCTTTGAGGATTTATATAAGAAGCTAAGACACTAAAGAAGGAGAAAGCACAATTATATAGGATGCCAAAAGGCAAGACGATAGAAAAACTAAAGATTTAATTGAAGTAAATGTATTAAAGATGAAAATCAAGAGTACTTTTTATGGAAGAAGATATGAAAATAGATGGATGAGTTACTTTCAAACAGCTTTTTCAATGAAGATTGTGAAAATTCAATTGATTTACAGAATTCAGCACCCCTAAAAGAAAGTAAAAAATTACTCTTACATCCGACGTAATTAGTAAAGCTGAAGTCTGGAAAGCTTAAAGAAGATGAACATAAAAAGCAGTAGGACCAGATAACATCCCAATTGATGTTGGGGCAGTGCCTTAGGAGATGAAGGAGTTTCTTGGCACTAGATTGTTTTAATATGATTTTTGAAGACTAAAGGATGGCAAATGAATGGAGAAAGAGTATATTAGTACCTATTTATAAGAAAAAGGGCGATGTACAAAATTGTGGCAATTATAGAGGAATTAAATTAATGAGTTCATACTTTAAAACTTTGGGAGAGGGTGATCGAACAAAAGTTTACGCCATAATACTATGGTATCAGAGAATCAGTTTGGTTTTATGCAGGTAGATCTACTATAGAAGCATTCATTTATTAAGAAGTTTAATGGAGAAATTTAAGGAGAGAAAAGGAAAACTTACATTTGGTTTTTATTGATTTGGAAAAAGCTTATGATAAAGTCTCAAGAAAGTACTTTTGAGAGTTTTAGAAAAGAAAGAGAATATGCACTGCTTATATTCAAGTTATTAAAGACATGTATGAAGGAGCTGTTACCTCTGTTCGGACACAAGGAGGTTTGACTAAGGTTTTTCCTATTACAGTTGGATTACACCAAGGCTCGGCTTTTAAGTCCGTATCTTTTTGCTTTGATTATGGAAGTCATGACTGGACATATCCAAGATGAAGTTCCTTGGTGTATGCTCTTCGCAGATGATATTGTCCTTATTGAGAAAACTAAAGAGGGAGCTAAAGCGAAACTAGAGCTTTGGAGGAATGCTCTAGAATCTAAAAGGTTTGCATCTCAGTAGATCAAAAACTGAATATATGGAGTGCACATTTAGTCAAGAAAGAAATAGTTATATTGGAGATGTGTCAATTGTTGATCAAATTGTCAAGAAGAGTGAGCGCTTTAGATACCTTGGATCAATTATACAAAATGATGGCGAAATAGATAATGACGTTATTAGCAGGATCCAAGCAGGTTGGGTAAAATGGAGAAATGCTTCTGGAGTGTTTATGCGATAGAAAAATCCCATCCAAAATTAAGAGTAAATTTTATAAAACTGTTGTAAGACCAACGATGATATATGGTGCTGAATGCTGGCCTGCAAAGAAGAAACATACAAATAAAATAAATGTTGCAGAAATGAGGATGTTAAGGTGGATGTGTGGATATACACGAAAGGATAGAATGAAAAATGAGTATATCCGAAAGAAAGTTGGTGTTGCACAATTGAGGATAAACTTAGAGAAAGTCGCTTCGATGGTTTGGACATCTAAATCGCGAGGCCAATTGAAGCTCCAGTTAGAAAAATTGAGTTACTGGAGTTTTGCCCATGTACAAAGAGGAAGATGGAGACCAAAGAAGACATGGCAAGAAACTATAAGGAGTGATCTTAGTTACTTAAACTTAGATAAGAATTTGGTAACTGATAGAGCGCAATGGAAACAAAGGATTCATGTAGCCGACCCCACCTAGTGGGATTAAGGCTTGGTTGTTGTTGTTTGTTGTTGTAGATTTCCATGTAAGAGACAATATTGCCATATAAAAAGAGTTGACACCTAAGTATAGTCTTATATATTTAAGTTTGTTTGTTTTGTAATGGGGTAGAGTGCCATATTTATTTTCGTTCGATTTTTATAAGAAATTAGGAATTTTATTATAATATGAAAAAAGTCGACACTTCTAATCTTAATCATATATAAATAAATATATTTGTTTTATAAGATTAATTGATGTCGTAACTAGTAGCTGTGTAATATTTATTTTGTGATACGGTGAATCATATTGTAATAAGAAATGGAGATGTTCCTCTTGCTTATGTATGGGAATCGTTATGTACGATTATTTAGTTACTGTTAGTGTTTTTGCGAAATTTAATTCTACATACATACATACATACTTGTGTCACGCATAATTGCATACATACCTACATGTATTTTTGTGTTTGTAAGTACATACATGCATTTTTGTGAACATACAAATATATTTTGAGCACTATTTAAACACTGTATACATACACACTTAGTATAATATCTAATAATTCACATAATTTTAAGTTAATTAAAATATTAGTGAGCTGGCATCTATGAATACAATCTCCACAGCTACAAACATCCATAGATGACATTATTGAAATATTTGTGCTAAAATACATTTTAGAATTTAGTTATTGTTGCAACAACAAGAATAATATCAAAAGCAGCAAGAATAACAACAAGAGTAAGTAGCATTAGTAGCAGTAACAAGGATAACAAGTAGCATCAGTAGCAGCAACAAGAACAACAACGACAAGAGCAATAGCTGCAGTAAGAGTAGCAACAAACAACAAAGTTAGTAGCGGCATGAACATGGGAAGTGGCAGTGAGAATGGCAGCTGTAGCAAGTTGGTGTAGGAATAGTAGTGCATGCAACAATAACAATAGCTGTAAGAATAGTAACAACAACAACCGTTGCAAACATCAGTCATAGTAGTAGTAAGAACAACAACAACAACAATAATACTACAAATAACAGCAAAATTAGCACCACCAATAGCAAGAGCAATAGCAGTAGTGGCAGCATCATTAATGGCTGCAATAGCAGTAGCATTTAGAATAATAACTAAACAGTAGTAATAGTAGTAGCAATAATAATAAGAACACTAGCAGTAGCAGTAAGAGTAGCAGTTGTAGGAGGAATAGTAGTACCAACAAAAACAACAACAAACAGTAACAATAGTAAAAGTAAGAATAACAGTTGTAGTAGTAGCAACTGCTACGACAACAGTAGCAAGCCACAATAGCATCAACAGCAACAGCAGCAAGATCAACGATAGTAACAACAAGTGCAGTAGCAATAACAACAACAAGAACAATAATTATTGTTGCAGCAAAATCAACGATAGCAACAACAAGTGCAGTAGCAATAACAACAACAAGAAGAACAATAATTATTGTTACTTCTGTTTTTTTGTTGTTACTAATGTTGTTGTTCTTGCTAGTGCTACGGCTTGTTATTGGTGTTGTTCTTGCTACTGTTGGTCTTGTTACTTGTTGTTGCTACTGCTGGTGCTCCTACTATTTATGCTACTACTACTATTATTTGTTATTGTTTGGTGCTATTATTGATGTTGTTGTTGTTGTTATTCTTACTACTGCTATTGCTATTTTTGTTGTTGCTATAACTATTATTATTGTTCTTACTATTAGTATTACTGTCTTTGTTGCTGCTACTAGTGCTAATGTTATTCTTGCTACTAGTGCTAATGTTATTCTTGCTACTACTGCTAGTTTTGTTGCTATGTTGCTGCTATTGCTGTTGTTGCTATTGTTCTTACTGTTGTTTTTGCTTCTGCTGTTGTTGCTATTGTTCTTACTGTTGTTTTGCTTCTACTGTTGTTGCTACTCCTGCTATTGCATGTTGTTGCTTAACGCTACTACTTTCCATTGTTACCGCTTGTGTTGTTACAAGTGTTGCTAGTGCTAATGATTTTTATTGATATTGGTCCTTATTGCTGCTATTGTCATCGTTGTTGTTCTTGCTACTATTGCTGCTGTTATAGCCTCTACTTCTTATTGCTGGCGTTGCTTTTCTTACTATTACTAGTGTTATTCTGGCAACTGCTATTGTTGTTTTTATTGTTGCTACTTTTGATCTTCTTTTTATTGCTACTGCAACTTCTATTGCTTGCTACTAGTGTTGCTGTATGTGTTATGGCTGCTTGTGCTACTGTTGTTGTTGCTGCTGCCAGGTGCTGTTAATGCTAGTGTTCTTGCTGTTATTGTTGGTGCTGCTTGTTGTTGTTGCTCTTGTTGTTACTGTTTTTGTTATTGTTGCTACATCTATTGCTTTCGTTGATTTTTGCTGCCACTACTACTTAAAGTTTGGTAACTGAAAATTTAGTTTAGGAAAGTTCCCAGGTTTACTGGAATGTCTGTCACAAATGCCTTGCATTGATCTTCTTCAAGATGCATCATTGGTCAACTTTCTTAAGTTTCAACTGATTCTAAATGTCAACTAAAAATCTCTTCTTCTGCAAGTACAACATACCCATGATGTGAATTTCAATTGTCTTTTCTTCGTTGCTTGTCTATAGCTTTCTTATGTATTGCGTTTGATTCAGTCAACTTTTGTTTGGTACAACTTGGACTTTGATTTTCTGAGTATAGTTAATAGCAATACTTTACTCAGGAATTTTGGGGCTGTAGTGGATTGAGAGTATGCTATGTAGGTCTCTAGTACATGACCTTGAATGGAGTCTTATTAGCTGGCAAATTGATCTTGATATTGTTGGCGAAGTCTACAAAAGCAAGACATTGATCTTGCTTAGGTTTGTCATTAATTTCACTTATTACTGTGATTCTCTTATTTAGCGTTCAATTGGCCAATTTAGTTTGGCCTTTTATTCATGGTTACAAGGAGCTATTATACTACAAGTTAGTATAAAATAAATGCTATAAAGTATGTCAAAAGTGGCTGAAGAGCTTCATGTCTCGATCAGAGGTGATTAGCTTTGGCATTCCATGTAAGCAACAACTTCTCAAAGGAAAATGCTTGCCACATGCGATGTGTTGATTATATGTCTATGAGGGATGAAGTATGTCATATTCTAAAACTTGTCAACACAAGCAATAAAAATATAATTGAAATAGTGTGGGTAAACCAAGTTGAAAATCTAGTAAAATATCCTTTCAAGGTCTTGTTGGGACATACAAATGGCATGTAAAAGCTTGTCTTTTGTGGTTGCCCTTTACTCGATTCGCAGATTGCACACCTCTGGAAGATTAAGGTTAACACCAATTAAATTGCCCCAGTAATAATGCTCTTCATCCAATTCAATCATCTTATTTATGCCTATGTGAACTATGTAGTTTTGAAGTCACATCTCTTATAGGGGGATGCACAAGTAATTTTTGAAAAAACAGCCATTCTGCACCAAAAAGGCATTCTTCAACTACTCATTGTGAAAAAAGCATTCTCTCAATATTTGATGGCTCAAACTACTGTATAGAAAGCTCTACTTTATATATAATTTACTTCTAGTTTACTTTGTTGACGTTCTCAATGGGGACATGACGATCGCTTGACTTTTAAAGAGTATAGATGACAGGAGCTCAAACTAATTGCTTGTCAACTCGGAAGAGATAATGAGAGAAATTGATGTCAATATTATTATAAGTATATAAGGTAGATAATTGTCGCCTTTCTCACAATCGACAAACCTTGGATTTTAGGTATCATAATTCAATATCGCCGCTGTAGATGTTTGGCTCCTAGGATTGGATTGAATTGGCTCTGTATTGCATCGAATTCAAAAATTGATATTTCTCTAGGATTGTAGGATTACTTTATTGCCTTCTAATTGAAACGTTTACTGATTTTTCACTTCTTAATTGTATTTAGAAGGTGGATAATAGTTCCATATAAAGGGAGCACCTTTACATACAAAAACACCTAGAGAAAGATATATAGTAACTAGAATGTTAGCCATTAATTTGATAGTGAGAGAATTGCACTATGATAGGAATACATAGAGGATGATTCTACCTTGTATTGCTTTTTCGTCAGTTTCTTTAGAGGTGGTAAATTTTCATAGAAATCTAAATTCACTTGAAACTTAGCTCCACTTGAATCTATTCGTGTCTTTTTTGAGTCAAATTTGAAAGTACATTTCTACTAAAAAATATATAATATCAACTCTAAGTATTTTAACAAATTTGTGGCAAAATGACCAAGCATGATCAATATTATAACCGTGAGATGTGCATTCAAATTTGATGTATTTCAGGGAGTGTTTGATTCAATATCATCTTAGTGTTATGTCATATTATCTTAGAGAAAATAATTATTTGGTTTGATGACATGTGTAAATAATTTTCTACAAAATTATGAATTGTCATATAAGAGAACATTTAGATGCCACGCAATTAGATAATATGACATAGCATCAAGATAACATTAAACCAAATGCCATCTTAGTATCTTTTTCATTTTTTTTACTAAAAATATTGTTTTTGAGTTGATTCATTAAATTTTGAATCAACTTAAAATTAAATAGACATAACTCAATCAATTTTTTTTTTAATTTTTGTTGTAAAATTTAGAAATTTTTTATAAAACATAAAACAATAATAGCCGATAAAGCAAATAATATGTAAAGATCAAGAGTTGGGCTTCTTCTCTTCTTCGGTGTAATAAGAAACCAGAAGAATCCTAGGACCATCCATTGTTAGAGATCAGATCGGCCTCCCATTTATCATGGTAATTCCGATCGACCCACATCTTTCGCTGAGCATCAGATGCTTATTAGGTTAATTTTTAATATTTGAATTCTTTGTATTGTTCTTGTTCTGAATAGTTCTAGGTACTTCCAATAGAGCAGCTGTATGCTATATTGAATGAATAAAGAAAGGCTAAATTTAAGCTTTGAATTCTTAAGAGCAAAAGAGGGACTTTGTGGACGTTTGAGTTCTTGAAGAGGAATTCAGTCCTGTTTGTCCTGTTATGCATACATATATAATGCACCTGGATGCTAAATTGCAGTGTTTTCAGCTCAAAGCTTTCAGGTTTTTTAAAAATTGAGACCAATTGTGATTATACTTGGATTATTTGGTCATATATCTTTTGAAAAGTTTTCTATGATTATGATTGAAGTGAGCCAGCGAAGATTCCCTTTCATACTTGATTGTTTTTCTGAATTGCATGCTAGATTAGGTTGATATAATTTCATGGAAATTGGCTTCAATTATGGTATTACTTTCACTAACGACTTGATTATATGAGTTGTGAATATCCCTTTCTCCCCCAAATCTTGGTTCAAACATTTTAACGTCAAAAAAATGACTCTTGTTGCTAATTAGGATGATCCAGAGCTTGAATCCATACGTCAAAGAAGAATGCAGGAGCTCATGGCACGGCAAGGCATTGTAAGTGACTTCACTATCATTTAGTTCACAGGTGCTGAGATCTTTCACATCTAATGTATGGAACGTCTGTCTTTCTTGATCAGAGAAATCAGCAGAATGAAGATCAACAAAAAGCACAAGAGGATGCAAAGAGGTTAGGTTTTAATACATTATTTTTATTATCAAATATTTCATAATTACGTTTTCCTTATATAGTTTGTTTCATGATAGTGTATTATTGTTTGTTGTACTGGTAATTTAGCTCTTTATACCAGTCTGCTAATTGCTTTAAATGTGATTTATGACATATGTTAATTATCTAGGGAGGCTGAGGAGCGGAGGCAACTTATGCTTAGCCAAATATTGTCAGCACAAGCAAGGGAAAGGCGTGAGTTTTTATTTCTAACAATTTTTATCCCATGCCTAAGATTTTAAGGCCTTATTTCCCACCTTCAAAGGTCCTTTTTTTCATTTACTTGCTAAAATAGATGATGCTTTTATGAGATGAAAATTTATGATTTCGATTAAATTCAAAGTTGTGCACTTTTATTGATATGTATCGAAAGCAACTTGGATACAAGCACAAGATTTCTAAGAATTTTAACGTTGGGTAATTTTGATTTATAAGTTGTTGTTTTTATGAAGATTTTCTGGCTGTTTATCCACTTATTTTATTTTAATTACACTTTGGTGTTTAGGTGTCAATGCTGTCATTCATTGCAGTTTTTATAAATCATTTGGAAAAATTTGTGAGGGATCTAGATACTTGATAGTTTAGATCAAGTTGATTCTTGAGGATCAGTTAAAATTCTTGGGTAAATTACATCTACGTCTTTGAGTTTAGGGCATAATATCACACAGGCTTATGATATTAAATTTTTACCATTGAATCTCCGAGTGATGTAATACATCCAGTTATGTCCTTTCTCAAATTTTTTATTATGAAATTTTTTAAAATACTTTTTTTATCCCTCTCTCTCTCTCTCTCCCCTCTCCTCTCCCTCTCTTCCCCGCCTTCTATTGTCTCCTCTCTCCTCTCCCTGCTCCCCCTTCTTCTCTCCTTTCTCTCTCTCGCTCGTCTTGCGAGAGCAAGTAGAGGGGGCTGATCGGTTGCCCCATCCACCCTCTCTCCCATCTCTCCTCTCTCTTTCCTCCATCCCCTTCCTATCGTCTCTCTCCCAGTCCCCTCTCTCCTCCCCCCTTTCTCCAGTCTCCCCGCCCTCCTCCCCACTGTCTCCTCTCTTCCTTTCTCCCCTCTTTCCTCCCTCCTGCCGGATGGAGATGGAGGATCCCTCCTTCACTTGCACCCCGTGGGAGGGGGAGAGAGAGAGGAGTGAGAGTGGGGAGAAGGATGACGAGAGAGACGAGAGAGAGTTAAAGAGTGAGAGGGGGAGGATGGTCGAGCCCCCCACTAGCTCGTTTGTGAGAGCGAGAGAGCGAGAGAGAGAGAGAGAGAGAGAGAGAGAGAGAGAGAGGGTAAAAGTGATTTTTTTAAAATTTTAATAATAAAAAATTAGGAAAAAAACTAATTGATGTATGATATATTGATCAGGGACCTAAATGTTAAAAATTTAAAATCATGAATATATGTGATATTACGCCTAAACTCAGGAATCTGAATGTAATTTACCCATAATTCTTTTATTGATTGCACTAGTACAATAGCGTGTTGTAAAAATTTTGAAATCAAGATAATCGATTCAATATTGAAACTCCATAATAATTTACCTTTCCATCAATCTGCTTAGATTGCACTATTCATAATTGTAAGTGTCCTGTTACACAATTATGATTCATTAATCAATCTTGGATCATAGATGTTTATATTTGGAATGTATATATTTGTGATGCCTTAAGGCTCTGTTTGGCACAATAACCAAAATTAAGACTAAAATAGTACTAGTTTAAAAATAATAATAATAATAATAATAAATAAATAAATATTTTTTTTAATCATTTTACACGAATTTTAATATAAAAAATATTATTTTATTTCACGTACTCAATAATTTTTAATAAAAATATCAATTTTATTTCACATCCTAGACTAAAATACTCGAATAATAGTTGTTTAAACTAGTATTATTTTGGTACTTGCGTCAAATAGGGCTTAAGATGCTTTCAATTTTACTGGGTAACATATTCTTTCATCAAGCTGTCATTTAGCTAGATAAGTAAAATGTTTTGTTTCTTATGCATCAACAGTTGCTCGAATTGCATTAGTGAAACCTGACAAGGCTAGAGGTGTGGAGGATGTACTCCTCAGAGCAGCTCAAATGGGTCAGATGAGCGAGAAGGTTATATCTGACAACAGCTATTCTGCTCATAATATACTCGTAGATTCCTTCTATTGCGATTAGGAAAATTCTATACATTTTTGCTGATCTTACTTATTTTTTGGCACATTGAATTTATAGGTGTCAGAAGAAAGGCTAATTTCCCTTCTTGAGCAGATTAACACTCAAACCGCCAAACAGACGAAAGTCACTGTCAGTATACATCTAAACAAACCTCCATTTCTCAATAATTTATTGAATTATAAACCTTCTTAATTTATTTCTTTATCTTCTGGTGACAAATAGATGTTAAAATTACTTATCGCCAACTTGATTGAACTCTTAGTAATTTTGGGTATATTTCATTTTCTATCTTTTGCTTAATGCCCTTTTTGAACATAGAAAATAGCTGAAGCAATTTATTGATAGGGTTTTTGTGGTTGAAAAGGTGTTGAATGACACATTGAAACATAGCAGTGAAACATGAAAAATGAAAATATTCGCGAAGATGGAGTTTGTTTGAGGTGGCTAATATTTCCCTGTAACATCTGTTTAATGGCATACTCTAATATTTAGATTAAGATGATTGATTAATATGTGATTCAAATTAATAATTTTGAGACATGAATTCAAATAATTTTGGGGGTTTCTTCAGATTCAACGGCGTCGGAGCGTTCTTGAAGATGATGATTGAGAAGAATCAGGCTATGGGTGAATCTAGCTGATACATATCGTATTTGTGGAATCAGTGTTTTGCTGCAATGCTTATGGTTTGTGTTTCCCACTGCTTTGAGTCTCGATCGTTCTTACCGAAACATTGGATTGCTCAGTTGTCATGTTGGTAAATTTGATGACGATAAATTTGGCTGCTGCTGTTGTGATTTTTGGCGCATGTTGCATGGCTTCAAAGGTCGAGAAATTATTTGGTGCGGCGAGCAAATCACATCAATTGTTCTCACGCAAATGTTGCCATCATGCGTGGTGCTCGTGGACCCACAATAGACACCGCTTGCAGATGGTGCGGAAACGGATGAACGGCCTGGTTGGTCTTACCGGATCATTTGACTCTATAGACTATTCGTTTGGTATGACTGGACGATCCAGTATACTTTATCAAATGATCTGATTTATTCAACCTCATGAGTAGGTATTATGTACTAATAGTAAGTATTTATCCAAAAAAATAGATATAACTTGAGATCAGGTTGATATCAATTGAAAAGGATGTAGGTGATACCTTCCTGGTCTGAAATTATAATTATTTTTCTAGATGAATGCTTATTATTGGTAAATGCATACCTTTTCATGTGATGGAGTAGATCAGACGGTCTGGTCAAGCTGATAAGGCTAACTCGGTCGCCCACCCGTCTTCCGATCCGTTCACTTTGTCGTTAAGTTACATTTATTGTGAGGTCTAAGGGTGCTATGTGGTATGGTGCCATTCGCGAGCAAACAACTGATGTTTTTCGCTCATTGTACCCAGTAATCTCTCTCAAAGGTGGGTACATATTCAAAGAAATTTTGCTTAGGAATAACTCTAGAGAGACTTGTAATTTAGAAAATAAACATTAAAATTTGGCATTGACGAAGTTGAGGGTAATACCTAGTTGAAATAAAACTCATAACCTCAAGGATCGAGATCATGTTTACAATTTACAGACAAATAAATAAAACAACTTGGAGGCCTAGAAATAATTTATCTTATTATTTGTAGTGCTCAAAAAATTTCCCTGCACTAAAGCTTCATTGTATAATTTTAGTTAAGATTTGCTATACTTAGTAAATAGTAGTTTTTTAAATTTTTTATTATTAATTTATTTTAAAATTATTAAATTACTCACCCTCTCTCTCACTGTATCTCTCTTTTGTTCTTATTGTTTATTGTCTCTATGCAAGAGCACAATTGTAAAATGTAAAAATTGTTTCATATATGTTTCTTTTATAGAATATAAATAACATCTGTGTCCCTAAGATTTGGCTCATGCTTTACTAGGACTCACAAATTTGATTTCCTTTCTAACTGTAGTTCGACTATTTCATTAGAGTCCTCTTATTTTGTGATATTTCAGCTGGATTCGTGGAGTCGCATAAAATAGAGGTAAAGTTTTACATGAAAATATTGTATACCTCCACGAAATATTAGAAATGAATTTATTGTATGCCCTTCTCATGCCTCGCGGAGTGGCAATCGGAAGAGAAATCCATATTCGTGCACAAACAAGAAAATGCCCTGTGATTGGCATCTCGTATTTTCATACGATGTCATCTCATTTTCTTTTTAGACTTTAGATTATGTGAATTAGTAAATCATATTGATTCGGATATTAATATTGTGTTTAAGGAGTGTTCAAAATACAAATACATGTATGTACAAAAGTGTGCATTACAATCTCTTTAGGAAGGATATCACATTCTAAGGTTCTGTTTGGTTGGAAGAAAAAAAAGATGGTTTGAAAAAATTTTGTAAATTTTTTGAAAAAAATGTGTATGATGTGAAATAAAGTGAATTAGTTATATTAAAAATTGTGTTAGATGTGAAATAAAGTGGTGGTTTAATGTTGAAATTTTTGAAAGATGAGATATAAAATAATTTTTAAATTTTTTTAAAAATAAATTTAAGATCTTAGTTTAGTTAAAATAAGTTATTTTTTTAATCAGTTGTCAAACATGGTCTTAAATTTATTTTAAAAAAAAATTTAAAAATTATTTTATATATTATCCTACACAAATTTTAATATTAAATAATCACTTTATTTCACATCCAATACAATTTTTAATATAACTAACTCATTTTATTTCACATCATACACATTTTTTTATAATTTTTTACAAAAAATTTTCAAATTATCTTTTTTTTTTCTCCAACCAAACAGAGCTTTAGTTTCCTAAATTAGTGGAATATCAAATTAAACGAGTTAATTTTTAACTAGCTAAAACAAATAGTACTTATATGGTTAATTAGTTATAAAGATCAATATTGATTTTTCTATATGATTTGCGATAGATTCAATATTGAACTTTATAATTTTAAACATTTAAGAAAAATTATTTGATTTTGAAGTTTTTGTTATTATTATATTTTTATAACTGAAACAAAGAAAATCATTCTTTAAACTTAGAAACGGACTTGAACTAAAAAAATTGATTTGCGTCCGGTTCGGGTCCAATAAACCTAATTTAGTTCTAATTCCTAAAAAAATCATAAAACTAAGTCTAATTGGTTCAGTTCTAGCTCCTCGTGTAATTGATTCTGATTGATCCGAGTCATCCTCATCTTCATCTTTTGGCATCATTGACATCCTCCCTTACCTCTTCCTCAACCATACTTCTCACCGAAATTAGCTCTTCGGTAGGCTCTTCTTTACTATCAAAGAAATAAAGTGATTTAATTATATTAAAAATTTTATAAAATATGAAATAAAATTGATTTACATATTAAAAATAACGTAAGATATAAAGTAAAATAATTTTTTTATATTAAAAATTATGATATAAAATTATAAAAATTAATTTAATATTATTTTTAAAAAATTTATAATAAATTAACTGTTTTGATCTTTGACATGAATTTTGTTTGAATAGTTCAAAATTAATTTTGTTAACTTTAATTTGACGCTTCATCTCACACATGAATTTTAATATTGAAATTTTAATGATATTTTACATCATATATAAACTTTAAAATAAAAAAATAACACAATTTCACATAAATCAAAATAATGACTAATTTATATCATATTTTTCACATATTTTAATATAATAATTAATTATTTTTTATGTTATACATAATTTTAAATAGAAAATATTATGATTTAAATTTAATTTTAATATTACTAAAATTAACATTTATAAATGAACACACGTTCAACTTAACAAAATCTATCAAAAAGAATTTATATGAAAAAAGTTTTGATGGTAAAAACCTAAATAGTTATTATTTTCATCAGTGTCGTAAAATTTGACAAGTCCGTCTGCACACTTGTATGTCATTCGATTTGCAATACCAAAATCAGATTATATATTAGACTAAATTAAATTATAATAAATTAATTTTTTCTATCATATTTAAAATTTTATGATAACAATAAATATACAATAAATAAATTTATTATTATAAACCTTGAATATCATTTTTAATAGATAATATTACTTTTATGATTAAAAATAGTAATTCATCAATTCAACATATTCGTCTAAATAATTTGATCATGAACTAAATATTATGTTGTTCTTAATCCAATCTGATTTTTATAATATTAATTTTTATCTTTAATTCCTTGTTCTTACATGCTTAATGGTATCAGAAATATGATTTATCATTCTTGAAAAGAATATATGATTTATTTAAAAAAAATTATATTCGTATATGAAATGAGCTAATAGCTAATTTTCAGTAATTTTGGTTAACAATTTATATTACACAAATAAAATACCATTATTATACCAATGCATAGGGGTGAGAGTTTGGCTCGAACATCGATAATTACTCGCATTCAAATTGAGCTCGGCTCAAATTTATTGAGCCGAGCTACAAGCCATGGTCGGATCAAATCGACTCGGCTCAATCTCTATTTTTTAAAAATATATAAATAATATATTAATCATTTATTATAATTATTTTATTATTTATATATAAATTTGTGTTAGTTGTTCTTGAGAATTTAAAATATCTTTTTTAAGTGATATTTTGATTAAAGTTGAGTTAATTTTTTAAAAAATTTTAATTCTTGAAGAGTTTATATTGATTTAATTAAAACTCGAATCAGCTCAAAATTGAAATGAACTAACTCAAATTCTAATCGAATTGAGACGAATTGAGTTTAAGTTTGGCAGGAACTCAGATCGTTCTCCGTCTCTAGAATCGTTCCGCGAGTATCGTGCGGTCTCGTTCGTATTTCTCCACATTTTCAGCAAGGCCCCCACGACCATTTCAACCCATCTCCCTTCGATTCCTCCTCTCCCTCCGTCTTCCTCCATTTCTCTCCCTCCTCCATCTCCATTATCCAGCATCCAATCAAGCAAACGAAGACAAAAAAAATGGATCCAGCCCAATCCCCCATTTCCCAGATCCCCAGTCTCTCCTTCTCCTCCCCCTCTTCCACCCCACGCTCGGAGAAGCTCCGCGACTCCGGCGCCGAGACCCCCGGCGCCGACGAAGAAATCAATCAAAACAATAACAACGACAGCAAGCCTCAAGCACCCGCTGCCGACCTCGGAGGAGATGGTTTCCAAGCTGACGAGAGCCAACCAGCCGCGAACGAAGCCAACGACGGCAATGAGATTCCCACCGCCGCTGGTGGCGGCGACGCCGGCCACTCAGACCTACCTTCTCTCTCCGAGGACGTCGACCAGTTCCTCGCCAGCCTCCGTAGCGTCGGCGACGCGCCGGAGGCAGCTCCGGAGATCCCCGACAATGCCATTGAGAGATTTGCGGCCTACATTGAGAAGGCGATCGTTAAGTATGAGGGCGGCGCCAACAGGTGGCCGGCGGACCAAGATGACCCCTCCTTTCTCGCCTCTGTAGACCGAGCCTCCAAGCTTGCCTCCGCGCTCACCGGATTCTCAACCGAACCACAGTACTACCAAGCCATGAATCTCACGGGCGCCGTCGTCCACCGTGCCATGGTCTTCCTCGAGGACGAGTTCTTTTCCCTCCTCTGCGAGTTTTTCAAGAGTGGCGGCAGCTCCAGCAACGGGAAGATAAAGCTGGACCGCTGCATTCTGCAGAATAACTCCGGCGGGCCGGCAGAGGATTCGACCAACTCCTGCACCACCGCCCCCGCCGTGGCCGACTTGTCGTCGCCACATCCGTCGTCGGAGCTTATCGATCAGCTGCGCGAGATCGCAAGCTCTATGATCGCCGCCGGCTACCAAACAGAGTGCTGCCAGGTCTTCAGCGTCGCGCGGCGCAGCGCCGTGGAAGCAGCCATAGCGGAGCAGGGGTTCGAGAAGATCAGCATCGACGACATCCAGCGGATGCCATGGGAGTCGCTGGAGGGGCAGATCGTCTCGTGGACGAAGGCCTTTCGCCACGCCATCACTGTCTCCTTCCCCCAAGAGCGCGAGCTATGCGAGTCCGTCTTCGCCGGCGAAGGCCTTCCCATAGCCGGTGGCATCTTCCGCTACCTAGGCCGCGGCGTCCTCATCCAGCTCCTCAACTTCGCCGAGGCGGTCGCCATGACCAAGCGCTCCGCCGAGAAGCTCTTCAAGGTGCTCGACATGTACGAAGCCCTCCGCGACATGATCCCCAAGCTCGACGACATCTTCCCTCCTCTCCCCCCAGAAGCCCCTGGCGGCATGGATGCTGACGTGGACCTCAAGAACGATTTCTCCTCCGTCCGGTCACGGCTTGGGGAAGCCGCCGTCGCCATTTTCTGCGACCTCGAAAGCTCGATCAGGGGAGATGCCGGCAGGACCCCTGTTCCTGGCGGCGCCGTCCACCCCCTCACCCGTTACGTTATGAACTACTTAAAGTACGCCTGCGAGTACAAGAGCACGCTCGAGCAAGTCTTCAGGGCGGCAGCGTCTTCCGACGATAACGACGGCCGATCTAGCTCCGGCAGCGGCGGAAACCCATTCGCCGCGCAGTTGACGGAGATGATGGAACTGCTCCACGCGAACTTGGATGCCAAGTCGAAGCTGTACAAGGACCTAGCACTGACGAGCATCTTTCTGATGAACAATGGGAGGTATATCGTGCAGAAGATCAAGGGGTCGCCGGAGATCAATCAGCTTCTGGGAGACACTTGGTGCCGGAAAAGATCGTCGGATCTCCGGCAGTACCACAAGAACTACCAACGGGAGACGTGGTCGAAGGTTCTGGCGTGCTTCAAAGACGAAGGACTGACGGTGAGGGGATCGGTGACGAAGCCAGTGCTTAAGGAGCGGTTCAAGAGCTTCAACTCCATGTTGGAGGAAATCCACAAAACGCAGAGCGCATGGGTGGTAAGCGACGAGCAGTTGCAGTCGGAGCTCCGGGTTTCGATATCGGCGGTGGTGGTTCCGGCGTACCGGTCCTTCCTCGGCAGGTTCAGCCAGTATCTGGATCCGGGGAGGCAGACGGAGAAGTACATCAAGTTCTGGCCGGAGGACCTTGAGACCTACATCGACGAGCTCTTCGACGGCAACCCATTGTCCATGATGAGGAGGAGGTCGTAATTTCCTGGCCGGGTTGCCGGCTATCGCCGGCGATGGACTTTCATCTGTTGCTTCTCCGGCGAGCTCTTCCGCTCTGATCTCTCTCCACATCGCCTCTACATTGATTTATTCTTAAATTTTACATGTTTTTTCGTTTGAGTTCGCTGCCGAAGCTGTGAAATTGGATGAAGATTTTTTTTTTTTTTTTTAAATGGGATGAAGATTTTTTTTATACTGAAAATTAATGTTGATTGATTGATTAATGTCTCGTGTTATAATGTTCACTAAACTATTTCTACCATTTGTCATCATTTTATTTTGTTTAACTGGTGGGGGAATTTACCGGACTTATCAAAAATTATGTATTTTATTATTAAAAAAAATATTATATATATTATATCAAAATTTATATATTTTTTTTAATAAAATTACATTATACTTTAAATATTAAGCTATAAAATTATAAATTATAATTTAAAATATTAAATTTTAAGTTCAAAATTATTTTAATACTAAAAATTAAATTTTAATATTTAAACTTTAAATTTAATATTATACTATAAATAATATTTATTTTGTAAGTTAATTATATACAAAATTCACTATAAATTTTTATTCTAATGAAATAGAAAATTTTTATTATAAATTTATGAATTAAATAGAGTAGAATAAGAATCATAAAAAAAAATTATAATTTAGTTTATATTTTTTTTTAAATATCATATATGAAATATATAGGATCAGATTAGTGCCTACATAAGTACAAATAGTTATATACATATCATCTCAATAATTTATATATTAATTATAAATTTAATATTATTTTAATAATTAAAAATTTATTCATCTCTTTTTAAAAATATAACTCAATTTTTAGTTTATCAATGAAAGATATGACAAACGTGCCATTGTCGGGTCTCAAGTCCTGGATGAGAAACGCTGAGGGTTCCGTTAGGCAGTCGACAACCAGCGTAAAATTTATCGAATCAATTATGACATGAATCTTTTAGAAAATTGTGCTAAAGTTAGGGAGTTTTCTGAAAACGATGCGCTATATTGCCTGAATACAATGACTTTAGATCAATCATTCAAAATGATAGTGATGGTGAAATAGATAATTACATTATTAGTAGGATTCAAGTAGGATAAGTAAAATGAAAAAATACTTCTGGAATATTGTGCGATAGAAAAATCTCATCTAGATTTAAGGGTAAATTTTATAAAACTGTAATAAAACCGATGATGATATATAGTGCTGAATGCTGGCCTATAAAGAAAAAATATACAAATAAAATAAATATTACAGAAATGAAAATGCTAAGGTGGATGTGTGGATATACACAAAAGGACAGAATAAGAAATGAGTATATCCGAAAAAAAATTGGTGTTGCACTAATTGAGAATAAACTCAGAGAAAGTCAGCTTAGATGATTTGGACATATAAATCGTAGCCGATTGAAGCTCCAGTTAGAAAAATCGAGCTATTAAATCTTGCCCATATATAAAGAGGAAGAGGGAAATCAAAAAGATATGACAAAAAACTATAAGCAGTGATGTTAGTTACTTTAACTCTAGATAGGAATTTGGTAATTAATAGAGTGCAATGAAAACAAAAGATTCATGTAGCCAACCCCACCTAGTGGGATTAAGGCTTGATTGTTGTTGTTATTGTTGACGAAAGATATGACAATTAGTATTTTGTTATTTTAACAAGATTAAGTTAGTATAATAGTTATAATAATTTATTAATTTAGATAAAAGATGAGAAGAGAAATAATTTTATTATTATAAAAATATGCATCTTATTTTATTTTAGGAAAATTTACATTTGTCACCTCAAAAATTTATTATTTTCAGGCTGCACCCTAAAATCTATTATTTTCGGGGAGTACCTTTATTTTGGGGTGAATTTATAAATAATCCCCTACTTTTGAAATTAGATGAGGTGTTGCATGAAAATAATAAAGTTTGGAAGTGTTGCTTCAAAATAATGAATTTTTGAGGTAATAGATGTAAATTCTCCTCTACTTTAAACGAGACATCTGAGTTTTATTTGATTCGAAAGAAAAAATAATTTATTTTTTAAATTTAATAAAAAAAAAATTATTTTAATATTAAAATATGCGTAAATTATAAAATAAAATTAATTTTTATAATTAAAATTTATATTAGGCAAATAAATTTCCCTCGAATCAAACATAGCCTCGGTGACTCAATTAGGAAAAAAATCGAATGTCAAATCATATAAACAGTTTCAAATATTTTAATAAAATAAAATATTGAGTCGAATCAACATCCGACACGCGTACCAGAGGTTGCTGGGCCGTATGCCGCGAGTGGCGTCACCACAGAGGTGACGATAACCGGCAGTTCGCTTCCGAAAACTTACCGCCTGCCGAGTGCCGACCCAGCCCGCTCGCGTCTCCTCGATTCCCCCCTCGCTCGCTCGCTCTTGTTGACGTTCCGTAGGAGGAGGAGGGAGTTCGCCACTCGCAGAAGGTTTTTCCCTCCGTCTTCCCCCTCGAATTGAGCGCCTCTTGTGCCTTTGTTGCTTGGCTGGAACTTGGAAGAGGAGAAACCGGAAGACCGCGGGCTGCGCAGCGCACTTGCATTGGGTTTAGCTCTTCTCCATATGGTTCGCCCCTCTACTCGGTAGCTTCCTCCGCCTTTACCTTCCGATTTTATCAAGACGGAAGTTGATGGCATCTCCGACCGAACTGTTTGTTTCTTGCTTCTCCCCGATAGTTTATTATAGGGTTTCAGTTTCTTGATTTTAGCCGCCAAATCTTACTGCTCTTTTTGTGAAGGTTAGAAATTCTGTTTGGAAGCGGGAATCAGTTTCTTCAGATTGCCATTAACTTTGCTTCGATTTGCGCAGATGCATGTGGGCTATATTTCATGCATTTTGCCCTTCAATGGATTGCTGAGTTACAAGCTTTCTTGATGGCCTTCTTGTGAAAACCATTTCATGACTACTCTAGGTGTAGCCTACTATCACCGGATTAAGAAAGGCTGTTGAAATGTTTTATTCGGTGTGTCTTCTGGATAAAAAGAAACTTTTTATACGCTAGAATGCGTGGAGCATTCATCAGTTTGCTGTACTTGGCGTGATAATATGATTCATAGGCGCATGCTTTTGTCTTATTTAGCTGTTTTGGTTGTAATATTTATGCATTCTGTAGGTCTCCAGCTGCAACAAGCACTGAAGTTTTGTCGAGCAAGTGAAGGGTAATAAATGATTACAAAATCAGGATATAGTTTCTAGAGATTCATGAGTTTATTCTTATAGATAAGTTAACTTTTTTAACTTATTACCAAACCCCATCTTGATGGTGTGGGCTTTTGAACTTTTGCTCTCAGAAATCACTTATTTCTTCCTTTTTTTCTCTTGTTGCTCTTCTTCTCTTCTTTTCTTTTCTTCGCTTCTCTTTCATGGAGTTAGGAGATGTAGACATAGTATTGCTTTACAGAATATGGTATGGTATAGATATTGGATAATAAAAGTTCTTGAAAAGCTGGTTGCATTCCGTAGCTTCAATTTGGATTAATATTTAATCACCACAGTTTAACTCAGTTTTGTGTTAATTCACAAATTTCTGATCATCTGTCATCGTTTTGACTTGGTAAATTGCACCTTTCGCAACATATTGCTATCTGTTGTCTCAGTTAATTCAGTTTAACTGATTTAATTGGAATCAGAGTTGACTTTTGTGCAATGAACATTTAAAAGCCGGTTCTTTGTATTATTTCGATCTCATGGGCTAAACTGGTTGAAGTGATCTTTTTCTTTTTTGTCATAAGTTCTAACTAATTTAATATAAAAAGTCCCAACTTATTCTTATTAATAAAAAATAAGCCCTAACTAATAGATATGTTTGAAAGGGAATAATTATTCTTGATCACCTTCTCATATATCTTTTTTCACATTTGTTGGATTTTGTTGTTTAGTTTATTGTTTTCTAATTTAGTGCAGTCATGACATCTGCAAGATTCTAATTACCCCTATTTGTTTAATTTACTCCTGCTAAACAACATAAAGAGTTTGATCTCCAGTGCATTTTTTGTTAACTATTTGAGTTTTCTTGATTTTGTTTTTTGCTGTTTGTTATGAACAACAATGTAATGAAAAGGTAACATACTGAATCACTAAATTCTATCAAATTATAGGATATCTTAAATAGTCTGGCGTCATATAATATGTCGTAGCACACACATGTCAATGAAGTAACTTTCATAATTGAATTTTGAAAATTTATTGTCATATTTCTAATTTAAAGAGTGGTTTACTATTTTTTTTAAGATTCTAAAGAGGGAGCATACTTTAGAAGTTTACTTATATGTATTTGATCAAAGGCTTTTGTAGTTACATGTGGAGAATAAGTGGAAAAATAGCAGGAAGCATTTGCTGGAAGTTTTCTATGTTCATTTTAATTATTCAAAATTTCAAACAATGGAGCATAGATATCATAGAACATGAGAGTTTAGACTTTTTTTCAGATGTAGAGATTAAAGAAAGCAATCAATGCGATATGTGTGTTGCTAGATTAATTTGATAGGTATCCATGAAGCTTTTAGCTTGTTTATATACGATGGAGCTGTGAATTCATTGGTCTGCAATTCTCCTTTTGAGAGGAACACTTGACACATGCACTTAATACACCAAATCCATGTTTATATCAACTTTTGTGATCTACACTTTCTAGAAGGTTGGTGTCAATCATCTCCGAAAGTACAATTATACTGAATAATTTATGCAGTTAAATAATAACTGTTGCTTAGTGCACTCTTGTGTAATTTCTTTGCATACATGTTGGAAGTTCCATAATACCCTCCAGTGCTTTTTTCATGCTTGCATTTTTCATTTTTGTTTTTAATAAGATATAAGTTGGTGTTAGTACTTCAAATTGAATTAAGAATATCCAGGAAAAATATAGAATACTTATATTCTAGTGTGGATCAAAATTAACATTATTTTCAATGGCTCATCAAATCCATTTATTTGCCTATGCTTGCATATGCATTGGGAGTCGGCGTAAGATAGTTGTCTATGGTCATAATAGTTGTGACTTCCTTCGTTAGCTTGCTTGAAGGCTATTGCTTGTTTACATCTATCTTGGATTTCTTCATATAAAAGCCATAATCTCTCTTTTTTGTGTCATGTTAGTTACTTAAGCTCTTCTTTCACAATTAATGAAGCTCCAAGTTGTAAGCATAAGGCATAAAGGAACTTGAAATGACAGAGCATCTTTTGGGAACCCTTTTTATCATTTTTAAATTTATGTAAGGTGGTGTGGATATTACCAAATTTGAAAGGGAATATGAGAAGCTTGGATACTTCTACAAGCCTCTGATGTCAATTTTAGGTTTCATCACTATGTCAATTTGGAGCTATTTTATTTTCCATTTCCATTCCAGAGTTTCTTTGTGTTGCTTTTTTTTTTCAAGTTTATATGGTGACTAATTGGTTGGATCATTCAGATACAAGCAGTTGTCATTTTTAGGACCAATAATGGAAAATCTATTGCGTTATGATCTATTTTAGGGTCATTACTGTTTACAGGCTGCGTTGTTGTTTAGATCATTCTGTCTTTTTTTTTTTTCATTTTCATATTGTTTGTGCTGGAGCATGTAAATTGAAGTGGTGATCAGACTATATTTCTTGGTTTTAGATGCCCAAGTATTGGGTGTGTTAGTTTGCTGAATTGGTGGAACAATGAGTAAGCCTGGCACTCGTAGCAAGAATAAGAGACAAAGGACTGATGATAGTGATGATTCTTCTTGCGAGATCCTCAGGTTTATTCCACTTCATTTAATTGTCTCATGTGTACTACATATACATATATTATCTGTACTTTGAAATATTTTCCGAGTTGTTTGTATGTTATCAATTTCTTAGGAAAGTTCATGCAACTGGTGAAATTTCTCATGATGACATATGCCAGCTATACCTCATTTGGAAGCCTGTTTGTCAGGGATGTCGTGTCAATTCTAAGGATTCTCCTAATTGCTTTTGTGGGTTAATTCCACCTCCTAATGGAACTCGTAAGACTGGCTTATGGCAGAGGATGCCAGAAATTATTGAATCTCTTGGCCCTAACCCATGTAAAGATCATCGCACTTCCACAGATACACCTGCTGGGTTGACTAATCTGGGTGCTACCTGCTATGCCAACAGCATTCTTCAATGTCTTTATATGAACCCAGCTTTCAGAGAAGGCATTTTCTCTGTGGAACCTGAACTTTTGAAGTATCATCCTGTTTTAGATCAACTTGCTCGTTTGTTTGCACAATTGCACTCAAGCAAAAGGGCTTTTATTGATTCAGCTCCATTCATCAAGACATTAGAGCTTGATAATGGTGTTCAGCAGGATAGCCATGAATTCCTCACCTTATTTCTCTCTTTGTTGGAGCGCTCTCTTAGCCATTCCAAGGTCCCAAATGCCAGAACAATAGTTCAGGATTTGTTTCGCGGGAATGTATCTCATGTTACCAGGTACAATTCTTGTATAACATTTATGAATATGGTGTTGAGTACTATGGTAAATTGGTAACTTCAAATAGTTTTCATTTGCTTTTAGCTTTGGCCAAAATGGTATTTTGGAATCTACTGTATCTATGTTATTTAATTTTGTTGGTTCCTTGCTTTTGTGCAATGATGCATACATTTGATCTACATAGTTTTCTGTCCTCATTTTTAACAAAAATGTGCTGTTTGCTTTGCAATTCTATTTGTCGTAGCTTTCTTGCATCTAGCTTTAGTAAGATCTTATTGTAGTAATGTTGAGGACCCTCTAACTTATGTTTCCCTTTTTTGTCTTTTTAGTTCTTTCAATCCTTTTGTAAACTTTTCCTTATGGTTTACAAATTTATTTTTCTATTACTCTCCTAAAAGTTCATGTTTCCCTTTTCCTATATGCTGTCTGAGTAGATAATAGCATTATCGCAGAATTTTTTTATGGTTTTTATGTCCAATTAAATGTGTGATTGTTATGTTGCTGTGTTACTTTATTTAAACTTCTGTTTGCAAGGAAAGTATTTTGCTTACGCTATACCAAGAACAGTATTCTGCATTTTATCCTTCTGTAGCTCTTCTGCAGTTGGCAGTTCGTTTGTGCTTAATTGTTGTGCAGAGGGGTTGCATGTAGTATCCTATTCGATTTTCGAGCATGTGGAATTCTGTATTTGTGCTTTAGTTCAGTTTTTTGCTTTTTGAAAGCGTGTTTTAGTTCAGTTTCCATAATTCAAATATACCATCCAAACTTCTACAACGCCCCTTCTACCTCTCTTTCCTCAGAATTATTTTGTTTAGAGGCTAGTAAAACATTTTTTATTAGTTAGCTTAAAGTTTTTTTCTTACAAAATTTGCATAAATCTTTTAGAAGTGTTTCTGTTTTGAATTTAGTTTCAAATGTGTCGTCAATATTTTGCATATACTGGAAACCAATGTATAACACATTAACCCTATGAACTTGAGCAACATTCTAGGTGCTCCATTTGTGGAAAAGAGTCTGATGCTTCTTCAAAGATGGAAGACTTCTATGAACTTGAGCTGAATATCAAAGGTTTCAGCCATTTAGATGAAAGTTTTGATGATTACTTAAACTTGGAAGAACTGCATGGGGAAAATCAGTACTTTTGTGAATCTTGCGGGACACGAGTTGATGCTACGCGGTCTATAAAACTGCGCTCACTTCCTTCTGTTCTTAATTTGCAACTTAAGCGATATGTTTTTTTGCCAAAGGTATGGTAAGAAAGTGAGCATGTGATGTCTATCATTTTATTTAAGCCCTTTTTGTAGATGTTGAATTTCCTTGAGCTAGATTGTACGCTTTTCTATAATTATCATTTAAATCCTCTTGCAAGATTATGCTTTGTCTTATTAAGTCTGTTGGTTGTTTTGTTAAATGTGCAGACTACAACAAAGAAGAAAATTACATCGTCATTTAGTTTCCCTAGGTTGTTGAACATGGAAAAGCGATTGTGCAGTCCATATGATGCTGATTTGATTTATGAGCTGTCAGCTATACTCATTCACAAGGGCCCTGCTGTAAATAGTGGGCACTATGTGGCCCACATTAAGGATGAAAAGAGCGGACATTGGTGGGAATTTGATGATGAACATGTTTCTAAATTAGGTTTTCCCTCCTTTGGTGACTCCTCTAAAGTTGATCTAACAATTCAGTCTGATGGGCAGACAATGCAGTCTCTGGCTAATGGTGGCAACAATGCCATTAATCATACTCAGGGAGAAATATATTCTTCCACAGATGCTTATATGCTGATGTATACTTCTGTAAATAAGAATAGAAAAATCATCAATTCCACAAAGAAGATTGCTATAGTTGATAGCAATGTTGAGGCAATCAACACCCCTTTGCCACTTCATTTCTACGAAGAGATAGAAGAGTTAAATTCATTGTATGAAAAGGATTGTGAGGAGTACCAATCAAGAAAGGATGCTTATCTAAGCAATATAAAAGAACGTCGAGAGGAAGTAAAACAAATGCTTTCTGAAGCTCCTGTTCAGTCTCCTGTGGAATCATTCTTCTGGATATCAGCTGAGTGGCTTCGTCAGTGGGCTGACAGTGTAACGCCTTCGTAAGCATGATCTTCCAGTCTTGTACTATCTCATTTTATGCACTTGCTGGATGTTTTAATACATATTCAGTATGATACACGTTCAATCTTCTATACATGATGCAAAAGATATTATTTTTACCATAGTTTTTTTGAGTTCCTTGATAATCCACTATAGCACAAACCCTCAGCAATTCCTTTTTTTTTAGAAAAAAACAATTCCCTTTTATGAACTAGGTATTGACAAATATTTTTTATAGCAGTGTGAACTGAGATCCATGATTTAATGAGACTTCTTAATTAATAATTATCTACCCTTTTTTCTTAAATAATTATCCAGCTTTCTTTTCCACCTATATAAAACCATTTTTCATGCATTGCAGTACATGAGTGTATATATTCATCTTTTGATTTGTGGAAGACATTCCTCTTTTTTGTTTCCTTTATGTTATCACCGCCTCTTTTTATTTAGACTTGTATATCTGCCTTCAATGAAATACCGTGTGTTAAAACTGTGGAGAAGATTTTATGGCAGTTTTTGCAATTTGAGGAGATGTACATATTGGTTGCTGAAGCATAGAGTTCGGATTTAACTGTTTTGGGCTTTTATGTTATTTTGAATATGCTGATGATGGAGTCCTAGATCTCTTGTTTGTTTGGGTTGTGTGTTCAAATGGGTTAACACAAAGTGGAATACTCCATAAATTAATTTTTAGAATATGCAGTGCAATCTGAAACATAAAAATGTATCTCGGCAATTTCAAAAAGATTATTGGGGAGCTTTTGAACATTAGACTCATCATTTTACATCATGGATTTGGAGGAGTCTTTCTTCACTTCTCTTTTTTTTGTCGATATTGTTCTATTGATGTTATTTGTAGACTTTCTGTATTCAACTGAATTTATTTGTGGGCTTTCTTGGCTTTTCATTAAACATGCTTGAGGATTGTGATTAGTGCTTCCTCAACCATATTCAGTGATTACCTGCTACCATTGAAATTGTTTGTGGAATCATTTTGACACTTGCAGCATAAAGAAAAATTCTCTTCATTTTCAGTAATTGGTGATGCCCCTGTAATTTAAACTGCTTCATGAAACTAAATTTAATATCTTTGCTGACATGCACATCCTTCCCTTCCCTATTCTAGCATATTCTGGCTGAAGCAACACACTCTGACGGCTTACTATTTGCCGCAGCTCCATTGACAATAGTCCAATTCAGTGCTCACATGGAAAAGCTCCTTTTTCAAAAGTTACTTCCATGAAGCGGTTATCAGCGACAGCTTGGCAGCGGGTGTTCACCAAAGTAAGTCTTTGATATACTTAATATTTTACTTTTGATTGTAGAAATGATTTTATTGCTCACCCTTTCTTTCTGAACCTTCTTAGTTTTTTTGTTGTCTAACATGTTCTCTTTGTATTTATCGTATGTTTTCTGCCCCTTAGTAATTTTAATAGTAAACTATCACAATTTTATTAGAGAGTTATTTTAGACATTAAAACCTTATTTTTGTAAAGTTTCTTTTAATTATGGGTCATTTGTTTGCTCTATAACTACTAGTTAAAATATGGTTTTTAAACAAGCAAACTTTATTCTATGTTTAATAGAAGCTCCTAAAGGTAATAATAGTTCCATAATGACGCAATTGGGTACAAAATAAAAATCAAGTCCAATCCAGATCTTATAGCTTTGTGCATAAATTTATTAATCTTTTATGTTCTCCAAGTCTTAAAACCATTGCAGAATTTGATGCACACAAAAGTTAAGGTGGCTAGAAAGAAAAAAGGATGCATGCATTACCTTATGAATATATATTTTGATCTGAAAGGTCACATGTCAGAGATCATTGTGTCATTTGAATGTATTCACTTATATGACTTGAAACATGCAAGTACAGTTGTATGACATATGACTCTTTGGATCTTCTTTTCCCAACAAGGTGGTTAAAATGGTTAGTTTAGTTTTTTTAATATATGTTATAGATGTCTCTTATATGTTGCCTTCAAGCTCATGATATGTCTGCTACATTCGAACCATTATTCCTGAAAGAACTTTGATAATATATTTTCCATTGCTTTTGTGAGTTGGCTTCCGCCCATGTTGTGGTCCATATATGTAGTTATTCTAGCTTATGTGATTACTCTCAAGTTATCTTATGTATCCTCGTTGGTCACTTGATGTCTTTCAATGGCCTTTTCCTGTAATGATTGGTTCTTGAATCAATAGCATAACTTTGGGTATGTGATCGCTTGTGTTGGCTTGTCATGAGCATTAATGTGTGGCATTTGCATTTCTCCTTCCTACTGTTGCACTTAGGGCATAGGGATGCTGTCAAAATAGGGAAGGGATGTTAACCATGGAATACAAGCACCTTTTTGCTTGGTTATGTCTTCTGTTAGTGGGAATTGCCTCATGTTGACTTCTACCCATTTTACAGCAGCTATTGGGTCATTGATAAGCTTGGCAACCGGCTAAGTTGAAGTTAGTAGTGTTGGAAATCTTTAGCAAGCATCGTAAGGGGACAACAAATGCATCCAATCTCTTTTCTTCCTTAATCTTTGCTCTTCTTTTGTAATATTAAACGGGTGTTATTTCTACTACTTCTAAGCATAGTATAAGAATGTACTTGTGCTAATTTGTAGGAAAATTCTAATCGTCGAAGCATGGGAGAGATGTTGGATTTATATGAGAACGAACCCTTATCCTCCTAGACATGTTTTAAAATTGTGCGGGTCATGGGTCAAAGCAGACAATATTCACGAAGAGGGGTTGTTACATACGGTATCAAAGCCATTCCATATTGCCTTTAGAGTGAAGGTGGGCAAATCTCAACAAGAATGTTGAGTCCCAAAAGTGGGTTGTTTGTGATAACCTGTAAGTGAATTCCACATCAGCAAAGTAAAGGAGAAATGTTGGGTATATATTCTCTGTAGATGTGTTTTAAACCGTGCGAGCCACGGACCAAAGTGGACATTATCTATAGTAGTGGGCTCTTACAAATATAAATCTTGCGGGTATCCTGTTTCTGCAATATTTTTGAAATTATGTTCGTTTGGTGAATCTGAATTGACAAAAGTAATTGAAATGAAAAAGTATTTTGGAAATTTGTGGAGGCATACATACAAATGTTGGGTATTATGTGGAATGCATTTAATATCCCAGCCTGCCAACCAAAAGAGTCAAAAGCAGATATTGTAAATAAAATTTCAAGGATGTAATCTAGAGACATTTTGGGATCCTTTAGTTCACCAGTATGGATGGTTAATGTGTGTAATGCATTATTCCATGGCTTAAACTTGCATTGTTTTGCAAGGTTCCTAATTGTAGTCCCAGATCACTGATTCTTATCACATATTTAAGTGGGTAGGTAATATAAGCTTTCTCTCCGCATGAGTTATGGTGTATCAACTATGTTGTTCCCTCCAATTTTTTTTTCTAATGATCTCAACCATCGTTAGCAATTATACTAGTTTCTTCATGATGCTGTATCCTCATGTTTGTCAAATCTTGTATCAGCTTCACGGTGATGACTATTTCTCAAGTGCAGGGATCTCTATAATTTGAATGTCTTGATAAATTACCTGTTATCATACTTGGTTCTTAGAATCACGTAGCATCTTCATGCATTAATGGTATTATGCTTTGAAGTCAGGAATTACACTCTGCTATATTACCCTTATTTCGTCTCTTCATTGAGAAAACTTTATCAATTGTAATCGTTAAATTCATTCTTAATATATTTCTGACGTGCTCCAACCTGGTTGTTTGCATGTTTGCTGATGTTAGTATGAAGGAGGACCGACACTTACCAGTGATGATTTCTGTATTGATTGCTTGAAGGGTGCAGCTGAGAATGCTGTAAGTTCGGATGATTACAGAGAGAAAAGAGCTTTGTTAAGGGAACTTGCAGAGGCATCCCTTACTGGAAACCATCCAGATAGTGGTGCATATTATGTTTCTAGGCCATGGTATGATTTAATAATATAGCCATTTCTACCCTTTACTTTTGTTTATTTTATGTAGCTAAGAACAATTAATTGTTCTTTTGCCTTCTCAGACTTTGCAGCTAGCTATCATTGTTCTATTTAGTTGTCTAATTTTGCATATGAGACGGTGCCAGCTCCCTTTATACCACATTCAACCCATTTTGTTCGTTTTTGGGTATACTTGCAGTCGGACTTCTTGACCATCTCCAAGTCTGTTATTTGAAGTTTTTATCTTTGTTATTGCCTTGGAAGATAATCCCTGAATTTTTTGGTTAATTGGATGGTTCTTGAGATGAAATACAGTTTTATTTTATTTTATTTTTTGTTATTCTTTTGCCAATGGGATTAAACTTTTGACAAGGTTTCGATCTCCCCTTCCCCTAATCCTTTCATGTTTTGCAATGAGTTTTTTTTTCTTTGAAGAGGGTTAAAAGGGCAAAGATTCGGCAGCCGGAAAATTCTAGAAACTTTAATATTTTCAATCTTGATTTGATGAAGGGATTGAATGCACCCTTTGCCATCCTGATGTTGTTTGTAAATTTCATTGAAGGTTAGGGTAGAATAATGATGCAGCTGTTTCATGTTACATCTATTACGAGAGTATGGACAGTCGTCCTGAGATTCAGATAACCATTTATGTTACTTCTGTTTATAGGTTGTTACATTGGTTGCGGAGGAAGAATGTTGATAGTCCTTGTGAGGCTGATGCTGGCCCAACAGCTGCTCTTACATGCCCGCATGGTGATCTCCTTCCAGAGCAGGCTACTGGGGCAAAACGTGTACTGGTTCCTGAAGTTCTTTGGAAGTTTTTCCATGAGTGTGCAAGTAAAGTTAAACCTGATGATTTGTTGGGTTCAATGGTCTTCCCAGCCTATACTGAACCTTGTGAAACTTGCAGCAGGGAGCTGACAGAAGTGGCATGCTTGGAAGATACCTTAAGGTAGGGATTTTCTGTTGTATTTTATTCTTAAGATGGATCATATTTGAGATGCTAGTTTTTCATGATTTTGTTAATTTTGCAGAGCTGAAAAGCTTAGGCAACGACATAATCATGAAAAGCTGATCATGGGGAAGAGTTTTCCACTCCATGATGGGTGCAAATACTTTTTAATCCCTTCGTCATGGCTGGCACAGTGGAGAGCTTACGTTGCGACAACTGGGAAAAATATTTCCTCATCCATTGCACCTGAAAATTTGGAAGTAATTATGAATTCACTTATCTGCAAGCAGGTGATGGGAAACATTCTAAACACGAGTACTTCTATAATTATTGCACAATTTTGAGACAAAAAACTCACTCAAGCATTTTACAATTATTTTTTGAGCTTTTAATCCTTTCTCTTTTCCTCCACTGTAACCTGTGTTTGTCTTTATTCTGTAGTTATGGGTTAGTTGTTTTTGTTTGAAATATCTATGGTTAAAACGTGCGTAAGTAATGTGATAAAGAAGCTAACTATATCCCTATTTGCCTGATTCTTTTTATCACAAAGGTTAGGATAAGTTGAGGGGAGTTTCTCTTTTTGAAAGAATGGGGGAATTTACATTTATGACACTAAATCTTTCCTTTTAACATATTAGAAGATTGAAGTATGAAACAGACAACCATCTTGCACTAATATGTCATGCACACCCTTGTTAAGTTTTATGAATTTCATAGTTTGGCAAAGAATATTCTGTTTTATAAATTCGTGAAACTTAAGTTTGGCATTTTACTAGTCTTTTTTTTTGTTTGAAAAGAGTTGGTGTATGACTCTTGGCCCTATCACCTAAGTTAGTTGGCTGATCATCTTTTGATATCGACAATGCAGATGGGTTCCCCATTGCTGGAGTTGCAGGGTGCTAAGGCCTAACATTGTGGCAAGCACTCCGTACTTTGTTGCTTGGTGATTGCAGTCGCTGGGCTGTCCTTTTTGGCTTGATGAGTGGTTTGAGCACCTCCATCATCTGCGTAGGGGGTGCTCGTCCTTGCTCAGCCAAGAAGTGCTCTAATTGCCTCTTGACATATTCCAAAACATTTAAGCCATTTTTATGTGCTCCAATGAAATTCTAGTTAATCGTATTCAATGATCAAACTTATTAAAATTTAGCTTTTCGACTTGGTTCTTGACGTGAAACTAAGGTTAACAGAGATTTGTTGGATGTTTAGTGTGTTAGTACTCTTCAACCACTGCAACATGCATACCCCTAAGCTTATGAGTTATTTTAACATGCTTCTTTTCTCCTAGGTGATTTATGCTCCAGAGAAATGCATTAGATATTGCCACCTCTCTCGAGCATTATCTACTTCAATTATCTTACGATTAATTCTAAAATGTAGCTATTTTTGTAACAGCATTCAAGATTGCTAGAAAGGCCTTTGCAACTTCTTTGCAAGCGTGGTATTATTTCTCAGAAAGTGTCAAATGTGAGTATCATAGTTACGAACCTCTTCCGTTGCAGTATTTTTTTCTTGTACGAAATTGGCTTTTGATGACTTGTTGTTAGTCCTTTTTTTGGGTAAATCACTTACAAGTCATTTAGGTGTTGGGTGCAATTTATATAGGTCTTTGTTTATTGCTATAATCATTTACTTTGGTCCTTGTGGTTGGAATTTTGTTCACTTGGGTCCTTTTGTTAAGAACACAATAAACATAATAGAACTTTATTTTCTTTCTGCATTCTTGTTGCTGCTTGTATTTTCCTCTCTTCCTTTATTCTTCTTATTTTCTTTTTTTTTATTTATCTTGAACACTACAATTTCCCTCCCTTAGAAATTATGGTGGTGTGGTTAGAACCAAAGTCCCTTGGTATTCTGGCACGTTTCTTTTCCACTGGATCAGGGGAACGCAACTCTTCTTATATTGTTCTAGCATCAAACAAATGCACACTTATAATTATTAACTTGATAGGTCATGTGAGCGTACTAATTGGTTGAAACTTGGGTCAACTTGATTTAAATTTAGTAATTCAGAAAACTAGATATAAACTATGATGGCAAGATTTGTTAGTGAAATGATTGAAATAGTATGGACCTACATGACATGCTTCTAGTTATCTTATTCTAATTTTTTATTACGCTTTGTTGTTGTTCCCATTGCTCTCTATCAATTAACAAATTCTTATTAAGTCTAGGTAATTAGGATCACTCTTTATAGTTTCTTACTATGTCTTCTTTAGTCTCTCTTTTTCTTTTTGTACATGGGCAAGATCCAATAACTCAATTTTTCTAACTGGAGCTTCAATCGGCCTACGATTTAGGTGTCCAAACCATCTAAGCCGACTTTCTTTAAGTTTATCCTCAATTGATGCAACACCAACTTTCTTTCGGATATACTCATTTCTCATTCTATCCTTTCGTGTATATCCACACATCCACACATCCACCTTAGCATCCTCATTTCTGCAATATTTATTTTATTTGTATTTTTCCTCTTTGCAGGCCAGCATTCAGCACTATATATCATCGCTGGTCTTACTACAATTTTATAAAATTTACCCATAATTCTGGATGAAATTTTTTTATCGCACAACACACCAAAAATATTTCTCCATTTTACCCATTCTGCTTGAATCCTGTTAATAACGTCATTATCTATTTCACTATCATTTTGTATGATTGATCCAAGATATCTAAAGCGCTCACTCTTTTTGATAATTTGATCACCAATTGTCATATCACCAATATAAGTGTTTTTTCTTAACTAAATGTACATTTCATATATTCAGTTTTTGATTTACTGAGACGAAAATCTTTAGATTCTAGAGCATTTCTCCAAAGTTTGAGTTTCACTTTAGCTCCCTCTTTAATTTTATCAAGGATAATATTATTTGCGAAGAATACACACCAGGGCACCTCATCTTGGATATGTCATGTCAGGACTTTCATAATCAAAGCAAAAAGATACAGACTTAAACCTGAGCGTTGGTATAATCCAATTGTAATAGAAAAATTCTTAGTCAATTGAAAAATTGTTGAAAGTAACTTTCTCATCTATCTTTGATATCTTCTTTCATGAAAAATACTTTTTGATCTTCATTCTTAATATATTTTATCTGAGTTAAGTTCTATCTCTTGCTTTGGCTATCCTATATGACTGTCTTTCTCTTTTTTTGGTGTCTAGCTTCTTATATGAATTCTCAAAATCCATATACTTTGTATTGCCTACTATTTTCTTAGATCCTCTTCGAGTCACTTTATATTTCTGTTATTTATTCTTATTTTTATTTTTAAACCAATCTTTATATTAAATCTTCTTCTCCTTAATTTTTTTTTATACATCATCTTTCGACCATCAAGAATTTTTATTATTTGGAATTATTTTTTTGGATTCTCCTAGCACACTTTTTGCCACCTTACGGGTGCAGTTAGCAACCGTCAGCCACATAAGATTCTATTGCCCAAGTTTTAGAACTTTCTTCTTAAATATACATCTGTTCTCATTCTTAGATTTCATCATCGAGTCTGAGGATAGGGTTTCGGCTTATTATTTCTTCTCCAATATTTCATCTCGGAATCTAAAGCCATTAATTGATGTTGGGTAGTCAAACATTCACTTGGAATGACTTTATAATCTTTACAATTCAAGCGATCTTATTTCCTTATAAGAAAATAATCAATTTGAGTTCTTGAAGTTCTATTCTTGTATGTGATAACATGCTTATCTTTCTTTTTAAATAAAGTATTAGCAATTACAAGATTATATGCTAAAAAAAATTTTAAAATAGTTTTACCCTTCTCATTTATCTCTCCTAAATCATATCCACCATGAATACTATTGAATTCCTCAAAAACACTTCCAACATGTCCAACACTTCCAACACTTCCAACACTTCCAACACGTAGTAGAAGTTAAAAGAAATTGTGATAGAATTATGATTTTAAAAATTATAATCAATGGAATAATTATAAACATTGTAAGTGTGTATATCCCTCATGTAGGTTTGGATGCGAGCATAAAGAAAAAATTTTAGAGATACATGATACTTTTGAGACGCAAGACACTTCTCAAACACATATGAGGTAGAATTGAATATATTTAATATTAATGTTAAATTTATTTATTAATATTTTATTTTTTAATAATATTAAATATAAAACTAAAACTTATGGACACATTTACCTCATATTTGTTTATTTATTAATATTTAAAAATTTTTATTATTCTTAAAATTTTATATCTAATAACATTAAAAATTTATCTCTTATTATTATTAAAATTTTATCTAAGTTCAAATTCTTTAAGTTAAATTAAATTTCTTCCTTACTGTCCTTAATCTTCACGAAAATGAATCAATCTCAAAAGTTTGGAATTCTAGCTTCATCTGTCCTTTTATCCTTAACTTCTACAGCTTTTACCTTCTTTATTATTAGCCTTATCGTGATTGTTCTGGCAATCAAAAATTATATTTTCTCATATTCTCTCAGTCACTTTATAAAGTGAACCGTAAATCTACATTCCAAATTTTTTCAATGTCAATGTCTTTTTTTAAGTTTTCATCTTGATCCTGTGAGATTTTTGTATTACTCACAAGTTATTTATACTTAAAAAAATTCAAGTTTGTTCTATTTTTTATGTTTCTTTTAAGTATTAATTGTTAATTTTATTATTATTTTATTTAACATGTCATATTGTGTAAATGTTTCTGGAAAATCGTTGTCGCCGTATCACATCAGGTTGTCTCATGTCCTCGTGTCGTGTCCGTGCTTCATAGATTTCAGCTTAGCATTATTCCAAAATCACCATTAATGTTATTCATTGTCGTTTAAATCCTCCGTCTCCTTTCTGTCAATGCGCAGGCATTGTGGGCCAACCTTGGGCCAAGTGGAGCTTTTTAATTGGGTTATGAACATTTGAGCTGACTTGTGCTCTGATGGGAATAATTCTTCAGGAGTCCAGGCTGTATTTTGCACTGTGAATATTTGAAGTTATGCGTATTTTACCTATAAACAAGTATTTGCCCAGTAAGATGAAAATAACAATATAGGATATGATTTATGGTCATTATCAAGGTTTACATTGAAACATATGGTTACTATTGGCGTCATCATAAAGTGGCAGTTTCTGTTTTTTTTAATCCACCTTTTTAATGTCTTTCTATTTGATTTTTAAGTTTTTTGCTACATGAACACAGTTTTACTGATGAAGTATAGTGATTGTTGGGAATTTGTGACAATGATGCCAAGTAATTTGTGATGTTCGTGGTGCTGCTCAATTGAGTTATTGCTTTAGTCATTAATTTTTGGCCTACTTGACTGCAATAAGTCATTTTTCTTTCTCGTTTTAATTCATGAGGTGTATTAGATGTTACTTGTGAAATTCATTTAGCTGGGCAAGATTTACTATTTTCATGCTTTGTTTCTCAGACAGATGGGTTAACACTCATTTCTGAGAGTGATTGGAAGCTTTTCTGTGAAGAGTGGAAAGTGCCTGAAAGTAAAGGAATACTTGCTGAAATTGCTATTTGTACAAATAGAAACGGGGGGTCTTGTGAAAAGAAGCCAATTATGGTTGAACTTGACCACCTAAAGGAGGAAACAAATGATGAGCTGGAAGAAATCAATCCTTTGATCAGAACTCATCCAATGGTAACCTATCTTGTATTTTTTAAATGAATCATCCGATGTTATTAAGGAAGGATTAGTTCTTTATTAGTCAGAAAAAATCTAAAATATTTATTTGGCCTTCCTTTTTGTTCACTCAATCTAATCCATCTACTTTTGGGATTTTTGAATGTTTTCCTTATATCTCTGATGTTCACTATTAACAGCGTACATGAACAGTTACTGAAGCTTACAATTTTTGTGTGGTAGATTATCCTTTACAAAATGTGTAGGTTTTATATTCTTTAAGCTTTGGAGTAACACATGTCAGGAAAATCATCTCATTATGTGTTTTCCCTTTTCTAATATGAAAAATGTTTTATAATCCATTTATAGAATATCAAGTAATTGGCCCTGTAATTTGTTCTGAATGTTTACTATTAGTCATGAAGACTTTCAAAATTTTTTGATCGCCTCATATTGATTCAGCTAATCCTTGATTTTCTTAAAATGATTGTTAGATGTGTGAAGACTGCATTGGAGAGAGAGAGAGCTCAGAGTTGCTCAGAAAGCTCAACTATTGTAATGAGGATATTTGTGTCCATCTTGTGCGTGGGAAGGAGGCTCCTCGCTCAGTTATTGAAGCTTCTACAGCTGCTCCTGGCCGCAGCTCAAAGCGTTCAAAGAAAACATCATACGGAAACTCAGTCAATTTTAAAGTTTCTGGAACAACATCCATCTACCAGCTTAAAATGATGATATGGGAAGCCTTTGGGGTAAGTTAATTGAATATATGCTACTTTTTGAATTGACATGTAAGCTGCTCTTATGTAGTATAAGAATTTGGTGCGTCTGTTCAGTTATTTCACCTGCCTTTGCTGGTCCAACTTTTAGTACCCAACTCTACATTGTTAAGATAATTGATCCTTTTAGCCCAACCCATTATGAGGATTAATGGTTTTGTTCTCAAAAGGTGTCTACACGTGTTAGAATGTGAATTTGTAAGTCTCTGTAACTTCCCTTTTCTGTGCGGGGATATTCGTGTTTCTTATCTTTGCTTTCCCAAAAGCACGCTAGGTATTTCAGCTGTAGGGTTGTTATCGGACCAATTTTGAGTAAGCCGAAGGCAACTCAAAATAAAAAATTTCGAGTTCGGCTCGGCTCGAAATTGGTTCGAAATCGAAATGGGACATAATTCTAGCCGACTCGGCTCGAAATGACTCGATTTCGAGCCAGCTCGAATCATGATTTGAATCGGCTTGTAATTGTAAAAAAATGTAGAAATATTATGTGTCTAAGAGGATTTAATCCCTATGCCTTGAGAAGAATAAGCCTTAAACCTCCTCCACTCTACTACTAAACCACTAGCTAAGTTGTATATAATGATATTTTATTTATATATATTTTTATATTTTATATCAAAATTATTTATGTTATACATCTAATTTCGAGCCAAATTGAATCATGTTTTGAGCAAGCTAGGGCTAACTCGAAATCGGCTCAAAATGAACTTCGTGCTAAAGTCCCTAACTCATGATTCGATTCAAAATTTTCGAACTGATTTCGAGTCGATTCAAAAACCGAACAGTTCTGAGTGAGTTTCGAGCTTCAGATATTTTTAACACCGCTATTTAGCAGTCAGTTCTTACTTTCATTTGAAAAGTTCTTCTTAGGTCCACCAACTTTCACACGGTTTATTCTTAAGCCCCATCATACCATTGGAGGTTTGCTCTGTTAGCATGTTTAATGTGAAACAAATTAATCAGAATGTGATTTTTTAATTAACTAATTACATAGCAAATTATCTCAATAATTTCAAAAGTTATTCATGATAATTAGAAATTATTAAGCCCGCATGCATGCCTGTTATAGATTTTTAAATTAAAATGGATTGGAGGTAATTGGGGAATTACCACCTTAGTTTATGGCAGTTAATTCAGGCTTCAATAATTTGGAAACACAATTGTTCAGCACCAAAAGTAATTTTTCTTAACTTGGATATCAGGGCACTCAATTAGAGCAAATCAACCAAGAAGATGTTTTTCTTATCCTTTTTTTACCTCATCAAAAGCAAGAATTCCGTGGCCTTCATTTTATTGTATAATTGTCATATTTCGGTGAATATTAAGGTTGTGAAAGAGAATCAAAAGCTTCACAAAGGCTCCGCAGAAATTGAGGGGGATTCTGCTACGCTTGCAGACAAAAATATATTTCCAGGTGACACTTTATGGGTAATGGACACTGAAATTTATGAGAATCGCGATATAGCTGGTAAGAAAAGGTTATGTTGCTCAATGTATATTTTATAATTGGGATGCTTGCATGTGAATAACCTTCTCATGTGCATTTTCTTTGCAGATGAGCTGTCTGAATCTAAGATGGAGCCACCTCTGGCAGAGGAAGGCTTTCGCGGAACTCTTTTGACTTCAGATGTACCTGTTCAGGGGTTTCAGGAAAAGCCATCTGAGGAAAAACCATCTCTTTGATGATGTAAGATAAGAACTGAATACGTGCATATGCTTGTACAGGGTTCGAAATTATTCGCCATAGTAACATATTGATGGCGCAAGCTGCATTTTGTAGGTACGAATTCATACAGCTCCTCAGTTGCCTTATGAGTAGTTCCTTGTTAATTTTGAGTTAACTGGTGCTTGCCTTAAGTTGCTATCCTTTTAAATGTTTATTAAAAAAAAGCTATTTATGACTCAATTAGTGACTTTGAGAACCCTCCATGTCTTACAAATGCTTTCAGTGGATCTTGTTGGCATCCCTTCTCTCATATCTAACTTATGCTCTTACTCTCTGTATGGTTAAGAGAGATTTATAATCAAATTGTTTGGTTGATCATGAGATTCAGTTTGGATTAAATTTCTTCAAGGAGATCATTTTTTGATAATGGGTCATGGATCAATGTTGGCCAGGTTTTTTTTTTTTTGATAAAATGTAGGCCAGGATTAAAGCTGGGAAACTAGGGGCCTGTTTGATTTACCGCTCCAAGCTGTTTCAAGCGGAATGAAGCCGATTTAATAAAATTAATTAACCAAATAATTCTGATTCATCCTATAAATCTGAATTCGTTTTAGAAGCGTGAAACGGCTTCGAGGCTACGAAGCCGAAACCACCGAAAACGTGGTTTCAAACTCGCGATCGCTTCTTCTTTTTTCCCGGATTTTCAGAAAAGTATATCTGGGGATAAATTTGGTATTTCTCCCAAGGCTAAAATTAAAGAATAATTAAATCTGATAAATTCAAAATTTGAAGAATAATAACAAATCATCTTTTGACTCATTACCACATTCCTTAAATATCTCAAATTTTAATATATATCTCATCAGAATTTTAAATTAATAAATATTCAAATAAATTATGAAATTTAAATAAATATTTTTTTATTTACTTTTATTATAAATTTTATTTATTTTTATTATTTTTGATATTATTGTGAGATGAAGTGGTTTATAAATTAATATTTATCCAAATAAAAATAAATTAAAATAGATTCAAAACTAGTTTCAAGCTACTTTTCATCTAAACAGAATTTAAATTTGAAATTGTTTCACTTATCTGAAACCGTTTAAAACTTTGAGTCCGATTCTATTTATTTTGAACCTGAATCCACTGTCACACGGGCCCTAGATCACAGAATTGGGATTGGAATTGGAATTTAACCTCATTTGATATTTGGAATTTCGGGAAACTTGGATGAGAAGTGTGGTTGGTGATTTTAGTACGTGGCCTGCTGGCCAGATGATGTTGTTCAAGAGAATGCTTATAATAAAATTTCATGGTATGAATAAATTCTTATTTCAATTCTCCAGGTGGTATCATGGCAATGGTAGCAGCTTTGCTTTTTGTTGAACCTGGAAGGACTGCAATTAGCTTCAAATTGTGAGGGACAGCCCTCCATTTTTGTAAGCTTCAAATGGTACGTATCTATTGTGAGCTCTATTGTGTTATCCATCAAACTGAGAGGAGGTGAGGGGATATGCTGTTTTCTTCTCTTCAGTGGCATGTGCAAAGGGATTTTTTGGTGGGTTGCTTCATTCTGTGTATCGAAATCCTTTTTTATGTCTAAAAATATGATGATCAGCTTCAGTTTTTTTTTCTTTTCTTTTTTTGTTGAATTGTTTGAAATCTCATTGTTCAATGTTAAAAAAGGAAATAGGTTGAAGCTGAAGAGTTGAATAAACTATTTATTGATGAAAGGATTATGAAGAATGGATTTAGGTTGCAAGTACAAATTAAATTTGTAGTAGAAGGTGCATAATCAAAAGGAATAGGTGATATTTTGTCCAATCATAGAATATTTTAGGGTATATATGGTTGAGTTTAGGTCATTGATACTGACTTGTTTATTAATTTGAACTGGCCATCATCATTATGTAAGACATGAATGGAAACATTAAATTATTATATATTAATCTTAAACAAGAAAATGTGAATATAAAAAATGATTTAGAATGGTCTTTACTTAAAAATAATCATATCATTTTTAAATAATTATCAATGAATGTCATGAAGTGTTTGGAGTCTAATTTAGAAGTGATATGACTGGGAGTCCAAGCATTTGAATGAACTAAGGAAAGTAGATCTTATATATTTTTCCCAATTTATAATTCTAATATCTTAGTTTCTCCCCTGTGTTTAGTGTTTCGATATTTGGTCAATAGAATTAGGTTAATCTCAGATTAATCTGATTATTGGTGAAGGGAATGACAAACTATTTAATATAAATCAAAGAAAAAATTGTAGGAAAAGAAGTTAAATGATCTGAACAAGAATGTGCTAAAAAATGATGAGAAGAAAAAAATAAATTCCATGTATTGGAATAAGATGATGAAGAGAGTGGATCAAGTTTGAAGAATTTTATTTTATTTTATTTTATTTTGGGCTTTTGGGTAAAAGTTAATGTAAATCAATCACAATTAAAGCACAAGTGATGATTTTATTTAAAAATCTTATAGCATAAGTAACAAAATGCTGTTAAACTATATCAGCAACCACCTATAAGATGAAAACAATTAAATCTTGAATTTCACAAAAACGATTAAATCTTGGTAATCACCACCAGTTTTATTGTATGAATTTGGAATCAGTTTTGGACTTCCTTAGAAGTGTGATTGATGCATTTAAACTACATATTTAAACAGCTCCTCATTACTAAGCATGGACCATCCTTTTCTTCATTGCACTGTCAAGGTATCGTTCATCAGGAAAAGGAACAGTATCTAGATCTAAGTTTCACACACTATTTTTGAAATATATATAGAAACAAGGGTCTTGAATTATATATTTTAAATCAAAATTATCACATGAAGGATGCTCCATAACTGATGCTAAAAAATAAGCTTAATATGACAAAAGATCCTGGAAAATCTTAGTCATTTTCTGCAGGTGTAGATGGAATTTAAGGAGAAGATAGAAGGATAGAAGAAATTTATTGTTGTGTGAAAAAAAGATATGTTCAAGTTTGATTCAATTTGGAGTAAAATAAGTGAACTTAGGATTGATTAGTGTGCTGGATTTGACCTGTTCATTGAACAAGTGGTAGATAAAAAACTAAGGTAGCTGGCAATTTTTGCTATTTGTTGACTTTAGTTCAGGGGTGATTTTTTGGGGGCAAACAAGGAACCTTATCTTTTTGTTACATTGGTGGACCAACTTCTGTGTAAGTTGGTCCACCAATGTAACAAAAAGATAAGGTGCCTTGGTGTATGCTCATCGCAGATAAAATTGTCCTTGTTGAGAAAACTAAAGAGGGAGCTAAAGCGAAACTAGAGCTTTGGAGGAATGCTCTAAAATCTAAAGATTTTCATCTCAGTAGATCAAAAACTGAATAT
>KZ452013.1:6918286-6941888 GCA_002786265.1 Apostasia shenzhenica | reverse complement strand
ATATATGGAGTGCACATTTGTAGTTCAAGAAAGAAATAACTTATATTAGAGATGTGACAATTGTGATCAAATTTGGATTCCTTATAATGACACTCTGGACTTTTAAGGCTCGGGGAAAGATTTGAAATAAAATCTTTCATGAAACTCTATAGGCTAGAGTATCATAGATAACTATGACCGGTACGATGGGTAAATATTAGCAACATGGGGTTGATGAAAAATACGGTACAGTTCCGGAAGACTTATACCTTGGCCCTTTTAATTTTATGAATCCTGGGATGCAAATAGATCAGAGGTGAAGTTTAATTTAACACTGTCAAGGGATGATATTATCAATTCTCTTTTTACTATGATAGGATTCATCAATAAGGGTGACATTGCGTACGACGACGGTAGCATTGTGGAGATGAGTAAAAGGCGAATATGTTACCAGGCCATAATAGCTCTGTGCACTTGAGTTCGCGAAAAATCTAAAAAAGTTAGGGCTCTATTGTGATGAGAGTTTAGGTCGTGGGATAGTGGCTTCCTTAGGCAACAGGTGGATGCAGGCTGAGTTGAGAAACTTGCAACTGAAGTTAACCCTCGAGTCTCCTCTTTATTCAGATAAGTACTAGTTCTGGTAATAGTTTTGTGAGATTAATATCCATAATCGGCATTCCGAAGTGTCTCTCATATAGCATTCTAAGCAGGCCTACTACGCTTTGTTTTTCTTTTACCGAGAAACACAGCAAAAATAAAGTGCATTTTGAAATCAACCCATACTTTTATGGAAAGTCCATACGACTCATGTCTTTCTTGCTCGGCGTTCGGTCAGTTCGGTTGATGTGAACGCTAATTAAAACTGAGCAACATACTTTCGACAAAAACATATTTAAAATTTTTGAACAAAAAAAAATGTAGAGTATCTTTGGCATCTCAAATAAAAAATACATTTACACCATAACATCCTTCCCTGCGGAAAATATCAATTTTATGCTGAAGATTTTGCTTTATGAAGAGCAAAGTGTGGTTTTTCATTTGAGATGTTTAAAACATTCAAAAATTATTAATTTTTCATGTGCAATCTGCATTTGCCTATTTTGCCCCCTAATAAAAATGTATAACCAAACAGAAATAAGAATTAACTATACATTTTTGTTTTTTTTTTAAAAATTTTAGTTCATGTGGGAAGGACTTTTGGTTTAGGTATCCCAGAAAGTTTTATATGGTTTAAATCATAGTTTTAAGTAGAATGAGGAAAATTTTAGTGATTGGGGAGGGTAAATAAAAAAAAAAAAGATAATTCCAACATATACAACTAAATTAGTTTATTTATGCATTACCCATCTATTCTTAGTAATAAATAGCGGCACACTCAAACATTACAAAATTTTACATTCACCACACTTGAGTTAAAAATTCAGTCAAATTTTATTTGAAAAAAACATATTTTGTTAGTAAATTATTAAAATTATTATTTTTACCTTTGATATATATTTTTCTTCCTCAATGCACACTAAAATGCTGATGTTGTCTTTAAAATAATTCACATCGGCAGATGTCTCCTTCCTCTTGTTAAGCCACTTAAAACATAAATGTTTATGAATTTTCACTCAAAATATATTTAAATTTTCCTTAAAATAAATGATGAAGCGGTCCCAAAATTTTTTTGTACCTAATTATAATTAGATTATATAAAATTATGATTATTTATTATAATAAAAACAAGTTAAGGTGTGTGTATATAAATTTTATAATATTTTGGATTATGCGCATAGCGTAATTATAGCGTAATTAAATTAAGGAATGATGGATAATATATAAATCAAAATTAAATAGTGTGGCCATGTTGATAATTATTCTATAAAAAGGACCAACGCGGGTTCTAATCGGTTTGACTGTTATTTAGCTCGTCATCCGGTTGTTTGATGCCAGAATTGAGGTTGGATATCAAATTGGATCATCAATTATCATGAATTAATCTATATTTATACAATGTTTATTCATTTTCACAAGGTATTAAATTTAGGTGAAACAGTGACAATATAAGAAATTATGTTGTAATATACATAATTTTTTTAAATACCTGAAAGTGAAACTCATAATTTAGTAAAATTCTACGTTTCATTAAGTAATCTTCTTAAATTATAAAATTAATAATTATGTTTATCATCAACTTTTTTTTGTTTTGAAAATTTTGTGTTATTTTAATTTTTTAAATAAAATTACTCGTAATTACAAATTTGACAGATCAAACAATCTAAGATGCTTTGGCGCGAGTCTAAAATTAAGGAATCAAAAAGTACTATTTTAAAAAACAATAATAATATAATAATAAAAATTTTAACCATTCTACCACAAATTTTAATATAAAGATAATATATTTTATTCATAATACTCAATAATTTAATATAAAATATCAACTTTATTTTACATTCTAATATCAAAAATTTTTAAATAAATATTTTAATTTAAAACGTAAATAGAATAAAATATAATTTTTTATAAATTTTATATAAAATATTTTGAAAAAATTTATTTATATTATTATTATTTAATATAATAGCATTTTTTATTCTAATTTTGATATCGCTTCAACAGGCTTAAGAATGAGATATAAGCTATTCTTAATAATTCGCTTTTTTTTGTTTTTTTTTGATAAAAATAATTCAGTTCAGTTTTGACAGTTTATTTTATATTTTCATGTAATAATATAAGATTTATACTCCACATCATTAAATAAATATTTATTTATTTATTTAATATTAAAATCATACAATTAAGGGCACAAGCATACAAATCCATCACAAAGCCATTTCCAAAGCGGACCCACAGACAAAATAACAAGTGAATAAAAAATAAAAAATTTTAAAGGGAGAAAAAAAAAAGAAAAAAAAATGTTAAAAAATTTAAGGAAATAAAAAGAAAACAAAAAATTGAGGGCATGATATGCAAATAAAAATGTCGGCTCCCCTTGCCAGTGTCAGTTTCATTCTGTATATGGATGGCACGCGCATAAGGGGTGAGTGGTAGTTCGGCATCGATCCTTCCGCATGCAGCATAGTGAGTTCTGCACTTAGCTCGTCTCTGCGAGTGACTGCTAACCTGTCCCCGCGTCACGGTCGACGTGGCCTTCGCTTCTCCTCGTCCTCACGGCCGGCACTATCCTCGCTCCTCCCTCGTCTCGTCCGACGGTTGTGTGGCGCGGCACAAGCCGCGTGCCCCCTCAATGAACTCCTCTCCCCCGCATCGGGATCGCTCTTCTCTCCGAGCGATCGGGCAGTAGACGCATTGCCGCTCTTTGAGCGCAGCGCGGCGCAGGAAGGAAGCTGGCGGTTGGAGAAGGAGCTATGCTGCGCTCAGTCACGACCATGTTTCCTCCGTCGAGCTTGGAGATTTGCAGAGCTTGAAAATCGATTGGGAAGGATGGGTGGGACGCCATAAAATATAGTCTGTAGCGGCAGAGATGCAGGAAAACGGTCTGTAGCCGTCCTGTGGCCAGTACGAAACGTCGTCAAAAATATCGTTAAGTGGTAATATTTTCTTTTATTTTGATGTTATTAGATATGCTTATTTTGTGTATTCATATATTTTTTATCATAGTTAATTATTTTCTACTTCAATTGACATTAGTGATTTAATTTCGTATACGATGATTGTTTATAGCACTTTAATGAGATGTAATCGCATTTTTTAGAGTATTTTTTTCTTTTGTATAGATTTTTTTTTCGATATAAAGCAAATATATAATATAGTTGTGTGGTATGTGTTCAACTCGCATATAGTATTTAATGTTAATTATTTAGCATATATGTATTTAATGTAATTGGATTAGAAACGACATCAAAAATTAGTTTTTCTATTTTTTCATAAAATTTTTATGGCTATTAAATAAATTAAGTCCTTTTAATTTGAAGCCATTTTGCAAGTTAACTTCTTCTAGTTTTTAAAATTAAAATAAATAAGTTTTTGGTCTGAAATAAACAGTGCAAATAAGTTCTTTAATATTATTTTGACTAATTTTAAAAGTTTAAATTAATATTTTAAAATGAAGATAAAGTTGTAAACGGACTTATTAATCAGAGAAAATAATCTTTTATTAAAATACTTTAATTATAATTTTTAAAGAACTTAATAAAAAGATATTTTTTGCTAATTAATAAATCTGTTTAGATTTTATTTTTAAAATTAGTCCTATTAGTTATAGGTGAGAATAATTTTCAATTAATTTTTTTATTAATGTTAAAAATATATTTGTGCAAGATTTTTTAATTAGAAGATCATTTAATTAATTTAGAAATTAGAAGAAATTGGAATGGTATAACTTATTAAAAGTAATTTTTTATGATTAAAAATTAAAAGGGCTTTTTAATTGCTAAGTAACTATTTTTTTTTTATAAAATACCATTAATTTCAAAAAATAATAGCATTTAATTGAAAAATCAATCAAAATTATACCAATCTTTTAAACAAAGCGAGATAAAAGTTATTTATAAACCCAGTCGAGCGTCATAGATTAAGTTATGCTTATGTGATCTGGTAATTATCTTATCTATCTCAAAGTTCATCCTACTCTGTATTATTATTACTTGTTATATCTTATTATCTTATAGAGAACTATTATGTTTAACGCTTATACAAAAGTTGAATTATTAGACTTTTGATATATGGGTGTGTTTTTTTGTGAAGAATGAGTGGCTGTGTAGGCATGTTCTTTTGTACGAGAAACATATGTGCTTTTGATGATCTCTTCATTGAGGTGAAAGATTGGAAAGGAGTGGTGATTTTGAACTGGTCTGTGTGAAATGTGGTTACCTTAGTGAGTATTTTTCTATGTTTTGCCTTTAGGTTTTGAATGTAGGTAAACTGTGGTCGAATCACATATATCTTTATTCATTGCTAATGTTTCATACTTGTGTGAATCATTTTGTAAATTTCACACTTCGTTTATTCACCCTCTTATAGATAGACACATTTGATCCTTATATGACACTCTAGACTTTTAAGGCTCGAAAGATTTGGAATCATAAACTCTATAGGGCTAGAGTATCATAGATAACTGTGACCGTACGATGGAGTAGTATTAGCAACATGGATTGATGAAAAAAATCATGGTACTGTTCGGAGACTTATACCCTTGCCCGTTCAATTTATGAATCCTGGATGCAAATAGAATCAGAGGTGAAGTTTATTTAACACTTCAGGGATGATATTATCAATTCATTTTACTAATGATATGGATTCATCAATAAGGGTGACACTTGTGACTGAAGTTAACCTCGAGTTCTCCTCTTTATCAGATAAGTACTAGTTCTGTATAGTTTATGTGAAGATTATATCATAATCGCATCCGAGTTCTACTCATATAGCTTCTAAGCAGGCCTACTACGCTTTGGTTTTCTTTACGAAGACACAACAAATAGGTGCATTTTGAAATCAACTCATACTTGTATGGAAGTCCATACGACTCATGTCTTCTTGCTCAGTTCGGTCAGTTCGGTTGTTGTGCTCGCTAATTAAACTCGAGCAACATACTTTTACGACAAAACATATTCAAAATTTTGAACAAAAAAAAAATGTAGAGTTATCTTTGGCATCTCAAAATAAAAATTCATTTTACACATAACATCCTTCCCTACGGAAAATATCAATTTTATGTGAAATTTTGTTTATGAAGAGCAAAGTGTGGTTTTTTTCATTTGAGATGTTAAAACATCAAAATTATAATTTTTCATGATGCAATCTGCATTTTTGCCTATTTGCCTAATAAAATGTATAACAAACAGAATAAGAAATTAACTATACATTTTTTTTAAAAATTTAGTTCAATTGGGAAGGACTTTGTTTAGGTATCAGAAAGTTTTATGTTTAAATATAATTTTTAAGTAGAATTGAGGAAATTTTAGTGATTGGGGTGAGGTAAATAAAAAAAAGGATAATTACCAACATATTACACTAATTAGTTTATTTATGCATTACCTATCTATTCTTAGTTAATTACACTATGCATACTCAAAATATTATAAAATTTTACATTCACACACTTAAGTTAAAATTCAGTCAAAATCTATTTGAAAAAAACATATTTTGTTAGTAAATTATTAAAATTATATTTTTACCCTTAATGATATATATTTTTTCTTCCTCAATGCTACACTAAAATGCTGATTTGTCTTTAAAATTAATTCACATCGCAGATGTCTCTTTCCCTTGTTACCACTTAAACATTAATGTTTTAGGATTTTCACTCAAAATATATTTAAATTTTTTTTAAAATAATATGATGAACGGTCCAAATTTTTTGTAACTTAATTATAATTAGATTATTAAAAAATTATGATTATTCATTATGATAAAAACAAGTTAAAGTGTGTGTATATAAAATTTTATAATATTTTGAGTATGCATAGCGTAATTAATTAAGAATAGATGGATAATATATAAATAAAATTAAATGGTGTGGCATGTTGATAATTATTCCGTAAAAATGGACCACGCAGTCTAATCGGTTTGACTGTTATTTAGCTCGTCATCCGGTTTGTTTTGATGCCAGAATGAGGTTGGATATCAAATTGGATCATCAAATTATCATGAATTAATCTATTTATACAATGTTTATCATTTCACGATGGTATTATATTTAGGTGAAACATGTGACAATATAAGAAATTATGTGTAATATCCATAATTTTTTAAATACCTGAGTGAAACTCATAATTTTAGTAAAATTCTACGTTCATTAAGTAAATCTTCTTAAATTATAAAATTAATAAATTTGTTTATCATAAACTTTTTTTTGTTTGAAATTTTTGTCTATTTTAATTTTTAAATAAAATTACTGTAACTTACAAATTCGACCGATCAAACAATCTAAGATCTTGTTTGGTGCGAGTACTAAAATTAGGACCAAAATAGTACTAATTTAAAAAACAATAAAAATTTTTAATCATTCTACACAAATTTTAATATAAAATAATATTATTTTATTTTATATACTCAATAATTTTTAATAAAAATATTAATTTTATTTTACATTCTATATCAAAATATTTAAATAAAATATTTTAATTTAAAATGTGAAATAAAATAAATATTTTTATTAAAAATTATTAAATATGTGAAATAAAATAATATTTTTTATATTAAATTTTATATAAAATAATTTAAAAAATTTATTTATTAATATTATTATTATTATTTAAATTAATATCATTTTTATTCTGATTTTGATCTCGCTCTCGCGTCAAACAGGCTTAAGAATGAGATATAAGCTTATTCTTAATAATTCATTTTTTTGTTTTTTTGATAAAATAATTCAGTTCAGTTTTGCAGTATATTTATACATGTAATAATATAAATTTATACTCACATCAATAAATATTTATTTATTTATTTATTTATATAAATCTATACAATTAATGAGCACAAGCCATACAAATCCATCACAAAGCCATTCCAAAGCGACCCACAGACAAATAAAACAGTGAATAAAAATGAAAAATTTAAAGGAAATAAAAAAGAAAAAAAATTTGAGGGCATGATATGCAAATAAAAATGTCAGGCTCCCCTTGCCAGCATCTGTTGGTAGTTCTCAATCGACTGCTTCCGCTGCAGCAGGAGGTTCTCCCTGAACCTTCTGATGAACTCCTCCGCGCTCCGGTCGACGTCCTCCCTCGTCCTCTCCATCCTCCTCACCGCCGGCACTCCTCGCTCCTCCCTCGTCTCCGTCGAGGTGGTGGCGCCGGCACCAGTCACGTGCCCCCCCTCATCGAACTCCTCTCCCCCGATCGGGATCGCTCTCCTCTCCGGCGATCGGGCAGAGAGCCTTGCCGCTGAGGCGGCCCAGGAGAAGCTGGCGGTGGGAGAAGGGAGCTTGCGGTCATCAGCCATGTCTTCCTCCGTCGAAGCTTGGAGATTTGCCAGAGCTTGAAGACTGATGGGAATTGGGAAGGGAATGGGATGGGACGCCATAATATAGTCTGTAGCGGCCAGAGATGCAGGAAAACGGTGTAGTCGTCCCTGTGGCCAGTAGAAACGTCGTCAAAAATATCGTTAATTAATATTTCTTTTTTATTTTGGGTAAATATCTTTTTGTTATTATTATATTTTTTTCATATAATTATTTTCTTACTTCACATTGACATATTATTATTTCGTATAGATATTTTTATAGCACTTTAATGAAGATGTTAATCGCATTTTTTACGTATTTTTTTTCTTTGTATAAATTTTTTTTTCGATATAAAGCAAATATATATATATATACTTGTGTGTATGTGTTCACTCGCATATATGTATTTAATTGTAATTGATTTAGCATATATGTATTTAATTGTAATTGATTTAAAACGGCATCAAAAATTAGTTTTTCTATTTTTCATAAAATTTTTATGGATTAATAATAATTAAGTCCTTTTAATTTGAGCCATTTTGCAGTTAACTTCTTCTAGTTTTTAAATTAATAAAATAAGTTTTTTGGTCTGAAATAAAAGTGCAAATAAGTTCTTTAATATTAATTTGACTAATTTAAAAGTTAAATTAATATTTTAAATGAAGATAAAGTTTAAACGGACTTATTAATCAGAGAAAATATCTTTTATTAAATACTTTAATTATAATTTTAAAGAACTTAATAAAAGATATTTTTGCTAATTAATAAATCTGTTTAAATTTTATTTTAAAATTAGTCTATTAGTTAGAGAGAATAATTTTCATTAAGTTTTTTTATTAATGTTAAAAAATATATTTGTGCAAAATTTTAAATTAGAAGATCTATTTAATTAATTTAGAAATTAGAAGAAATTGAATGGGTATAACTTAAATTAAAGTAATTTTTTATGATAAAATTAAAGGGCTTTAATTGCTAGTAACTATTTTTTTTATTAAAATACATTAATTTCAAAAAATATAAGCATTTAATTGAAAATCAATCAAAATTATACTCCAATCTTTTAAAATAAAGCAGATAAAAGTTATTTAAAACCAAAACTATTATGAAGCTATAATAATAATAATAATAATTATTATTATTATTATTATTATTATTATTATAAGAACTATTATGAAGTTATACAAAATTAATATAGGTTGATATAAAGAAAATTTCACTAGGTTTTTAAAATCTTAACCCTTATTTTCTGAAAATTTATCTTATAACTCAGTTTTTAAATCTTGAAGTCAACTTACTTACAGTAAAATATATTTAAATCATAATTAAATAAAAATATATAACTAATGTATGCAAGCAATATATATGCTGGTGAAAATAATTTATATAAAATGATTAAATTATGAATATTTTATAAATGAGAGTATAATATTATACAATTATAATTAAATAGAAGATGATTCAAAATTGTGGCTAATAATAGATAATCACAAAGTTCAATTTGAATCAAATAATTTTTAATTGAGTCAAATATCAGGACAAATTGCATTCACGCTCTTAAGGTGAGTATTATAAATTAGCCTTAACTTTAAAAAAATATTAATTTGAATTTCTGTGATTATAAAAGTACTACAGTTTTGATTTTTATTTTACAATCTCACTTATTTATTTATTTATTTCAATAAAAAATATATTGATTATTTTTTAATTAAGTTAAAATATTTATACATATTAGAGTATTATTACACTCTTTTATTTTTAACATTCTTTAAAAATTAATAAAAATTTAAAATTAAATTTCTTTCACTACTAAAAATTTAAATATAAATATTAATGATCTCAAAATAATATTTTTAATATTCATAAAATTAATAAATAAGAATGATTTTATAATTTATTAATAAAAATTATATTTTAACTGCAATCTAAAAAACTTAAATTAGAATTTTTAAAAACTTGAGATCATTTTACAACGCCCCTACTACCTCAGGGACCCGAATGCAATTTACCCCTTATATTATTCAGATGATATTAATTGAATTGATTGGCCGGGCGAGTAAACTATTTTGGTGTCATGATGAAATCTCAACCGACTGTTGAGATTCAACGACGGAGATCATCGCCACGGGAACGGTCACATGGAAATTGTGTGGACTTCGAGGGATATGCGTGGGACCGAGGATGATAGAGATTCCGTGAGTGGACCGAACCCTCCGGTCTAACGCGGCCCATTCGGGCCCGGACCGAAAGTTCGTAGGAAGCCACGTTCACCGGCTTTTTGTGGGCCAAATGGGTTAAAGCTTCGCCTGCAAGTAAAGTGGACGGTCGCTGATCGTTCTTCACTCACCTGATGGACGGCTCCGCTTCCCCAGCGTTCAAGCAAATCATATTCGTTTTATATACAAAGAATATACATACATACATACATACATACATACATACATGTATGGGTATCAAAATTTTATCCGCGACCCGCAATCCGCCCCGCCCCATTATGAAATGGGGCGGGTACGGGTTTGAATCAACCATATCCGCCCCGCCCCGTTATATATATTTATTTATTTATTTATTTATATAGACTTATATAGAGTTAAATAAATAAAAGTGCATTGAAAATGAAGAAATGTAAGGCCTTGCTTTTATAGTGTAATATTCATGATGTGGCTATAATTTTTATTGTTTCAAATAGAGTAGAATAATTCAATCTTCATTAATATTAGTGAGGAAACGGGGTGAGGCGGGGCAGGTACAGATTTGTGAAAACTAGAATAGGGGTGGGGCGGGGCGGGGCGAGGCGAAAACAGGTATGGGACGGATATGAGTAATGAATAATATATAGCGGAGCGGTTATGAGTATTTATAAATTTGACCCAAATTCACCCCGTTGTCATTCCTACATCTGAGGCTAAGGACAAAAGGGTGTTTAAATTAATCCTAATATTTTAAAAATATTAATTTTAGTTACTGTAGTTATAAAATTACTGACCTTTTTCTGAGAAAAATAAAATAAAATCTAATTATTTTTTAACTATTTGAATCATTTATCACTATACTCTTATTTCCTTGTCCTACTTTAAATTTTTATTAAAATTTAATTTCTTCTTTCTCTTACTTTTTCTTTTTTAAAAAATTTATAATTAAAAAAATTAATATTAATATTTTAAATTTATAACCTAAAATTAAAAAAAAAGTTAATATCTAGAAATGATCTTAAACAGAGAGTGTCGTTATGATTAATTAATAAATTTTTTTTATAAATTATATCAGTAGACTACAGCATATAGTACACCTATTTTTATAGTTTACTCTTATAATTTTATATTTTATAATATTTATATATATATATATTATAAATACTAATTTTATATTAAAATACTCAATTAATTTATAAAAATATAATACTTTTTTATTTTATTTTTAATAAATTTAATATTATTTTAGATTTGACAGTAAAAAATACATTAAAAAATAATTTTTATCTTAAATGGATCAAAATCGAAAACTTTAAGTTCCGACTAAATCAATCTTTAACTCAAGAGGATCTGGGTCGACTATGACTTGATCAAGTATATAACTCGATCCGATATATATGAATTTGGATCCATTGAAAGGCATGCACAGAGGCTCTTTTTATATTTTTGTAGTATTGAGGCATTAACAATAATTCTTCAGTCCTTATTAGATTGAAAAATTATTTTTATAAAAATATAAAAAAATATATTAATTCATAAATTTTATGTAAAATAAAATTATTTTAATATTAAAATATATAAAATATGTAAAATAAAGTTTATTTTAATTTTAAATTTTTTGATAATTTGTGTTAAATAGGCAGTAAAATTGTTAAAATTTGTGATGAATTTATTTATAAATACTTTGTAAATAATTATAAAATTTTAATTGGCCTCCTTTTAGTTTTGAACCAACTCGTAGCCTCGTTTGGTTCGGGGTGAGATTTTTGCCCAACAGAAATTTTAACTATAAAAATCAACTTTATTTCACATCCAATACAAATACGAATATTAGAATTGAAAATATTTCACATTTTATATACTTTCTAATAGTAAAATAAAATTTTCTCTTATTAAACTTAATTTTTTTTCTTCATATCTAAAAAAAAGCTCGAACCAAACGAGGCCAGGCCTTTGTCTTCCTTCCCTATTCCAATAAGGTGTGATAGGTTGTCAATGTTGATGTCATATTAACTATGATTTGGAATGTTATTTTTTAATTAAAGAAAAAATAATAATATTTACAAATAATATGAAAAAATATATATGTTAATATTAAAATTTATGTATGATATAAAATAATATTAAATTTTTATATTAAAATTTATGATAAATGTGAAATTTAGATTAATAGATTCATTACTATTAATAAAGGGTTACAAATTTATAATGAATAATATATTCACTTTTTGCGGGCTGAGTAATTAACGGGTCAAGTACATGGTGGGGCAGGTATATTTGAGTCATACTTAAACTCTTTCCATTATAAAACGAGGTAGAGGGGTCGTGGGTTATAGGTATAATTTGAGAACCTATACTCATCTTATTAGAAGCAGGTCAGGGAGAGTTAATCAAGTACGAGTATAAATTGTCACTCCTATATATATATATGAGGAGCAAGAACCACTCTGTCTGTACTGCTGATATTTTGATTTATAATTAGTTTGAGGGCATCAATCTCTGCTTGGACATCATGGGCATTTTACTGTTGACATTTATCAGTGTTATAGTTCCAAATAATTTTTCTTCTAGGGAACTTGCTTGTCATGCTAGTACTCGTAAAATTAACAAATGCTTAGCTATTTACCAAACTCAATGATGTCAACTTTTAGCCATTTGTGTTTAATATTTTTTATTATTTGATTTCTGATGTTACATTATTTATAGCGTATAACACATCTAGAATAAAAGTCAGGTTGTAGGCGGCTTAGTAGTCTCTTCTTTTTCTTTCTTTATGTAATCCTAACTATTCAAAAAAGTATTGCTACTCGATTGTTAAGCTGTATGCAAGATGAGGACACTTTTTAGTTAGTTTATATAATTCATAATTTTTATTTATTTATATATTATTAATTTAACAAAAAGAGTCAAGATAATGTAACACCAACATTTGTTTTCTCTTTTTATGTTTTATTCTATATTAATAATTATAAATATTTAAAATTAATGATAATCACAAGAGTTCAAAGCGTATCTCATTGAAGTTAATGTTTTCAAAATGATTTTTTTATTTGAATTATTTCTTGAGTCACTAAATTTGTATCAATTTTAAAATTTTACCTAAAATTAATATCCTACATGACATTATTGATAGATGTAAAATGGACTAGAAATAAATACATATATAGTTTAGGTACTCGGGGTTAATTTCAGCTGAAAGAAGTAAAAATCCATCGATGGTGCATTTGGGCTTCTATTTTTGAGAGGAATCTCTTCTTCTTCTTCCTCTCTTGTCAGATGGCCTCTCCGTGGGGAGTATGGACATACAATAGAATCTCAGACATCGCCTCTCGGATCTTCTTCGTTCTCATCATCTTTCAAATCCCTCTGTTTAGGTAAAGTCTCATCAAGTCTTCTTCGTGATTGTTTCAGCAACCCTCGAAAAACTTAGAGATTTTTCTTCCATCTCTGCCTCCATTGATGTCGATGGATATGTTTTAGTATCAGTCCTAGCTAATTAATATAGGCTGGAATGAGAAACAATGGTTTCTTCTATACAAATGAGCTTTACTGTATGACGGGACTGCAAGTAGGATCTGCGAACGTTGAAATTAGGTTTAGGGTTTTTATTAATATTTCCTTTTGGTCGATGAATTCTGAGGTTATTTTTTATTATTTTTTTGAAGTAACTGGGAGGATCTGATCTGGAAATATATAGTTTTCGTTATGTCAATGGGAGATGAATGCTTTATTTTTCCTCAAATTAAGTCCTTTCAATCAATTATTTTCGGGTTAAGAGCACGTGTATACTATAGGAATTCCTGATCATCCAGATTTAATGAAATTAAAATGTAGATGTTGCGATAGAATGTGTGGTTATGTTAAACTATCAGGAATGATAGTATTAGACTATGACATCCATAGATGATGAGGGTGAAAAGTTAATATAGTATGGTAATGACCATTGCCAACTTAAAAAGGCCTTCCCATGTAAATATGTGGGTTTGAAGTCACGCCATTAAAGAGACAAAGGGGAAGATAAAAAATGACCGAGACATTGTTGTCATCGTGCATGACCTCGAATCACTCATGCTCATGGGGCTTTTTGAAGACAACATTATTGCATTAAGCTAAGTTATAGAGGAATTGCGGTTTGTTTATACTATTGAAAATCTTGTTGGTTCAAGTCGAGTTTTTTAAGTCATGGGATGATGGAGTAATGTCTGTCTATTTAATCTGATTTTGAAGTTCTAGTAAAGTAAAACCACTATGCATCGTCACTGGCATTGTAACTAACAATGAATGTTCAGATCTGCGAACTTACATTTTTCATTCAGAAGGTTATTTTCATGCAGTGCCTGTACCTCTACTCTGACCTTTGATTTCTTTATTTTATGCTTACTTCTTTATTTTTTAATCTTTGATTTTTCATTCTGCAAGGTTGGTCTTTGGATTAAGTCACTAATATCTGACCAAGTTGTTTTCTGTTGTAGTGGCTGCTAGAAGATTTGCAAATTATGCAATTTGAAGCATTATCTTATTACATTCTCCATGAATTTTAATTCCTTTTTGACATATATTAATGTATTTTGAGTTGTCAGTTCTGCCATCGAATATCTTTAAAGCATTGCAATGACCACTCTGTACTGCAAACTTGTATAAGCCACTTATGACATATCTACTAATCAGTGCAACTGAGTCAAACTTTTCTTCTTCTTCTTCTTCTTCTTCGTGGATGTTCATCACATTGAACTTAGGGTTCAATGCCGGTCGGGGATGTGCACAACACCAATACAGGTGACTGCATCACAGATCATCGCAAATCAAATATTTCCCCAGCCAGTTGTGAAGGCACTCCTTTACCCTGGTGCTGTAGTTAATGGCATGTTCACCAACATGACCATTCCAAGCTGGGGAAACCTATTCAGCATGTACAACCTGACCAACATCAATAATGTTTCAGCAGTCGTCGATCTCCATCGCCTTGAGGTCCTTTTTCTTTACAAATTGAAGCATGTGGTTGTTAAAAACTAACTGGAAGTCTGAAAACCTGAAGCTAAACTCAATTTAACAAACAAAATATTGCCTACTGTTTCATGCTTATTTTTCCTGAAATGTGCGTATCCTTGTTTTTTTAATTTCAGTTTATGGTTTAGAACCATAGGAACTGATAGTCTAAAAAAACATGGTTTGCTTTGATTAATGAATTGGTCACTAAGTAGGTTGGAGTCTTCAGACTAAATTGTGGTAATTATGGATGTGGAACTATGATGTGTTTCAGATTTAGCATTTAAAAGGTGACCCTTTTCCGTGTTTATTTAGGCTTTTAGAGTGTAGGCCAGTTTATCAATTCGGAAACGCCTACTTACACTCACCTAAGCTGGCTTTTCATCTATCTCATTCTGATATTTACTTGACACGGTATGAACTCAGGTTCTCGCCGGAAGCTATTTCACCGTCGCCGGGGCCCTCATCGGCGTACTGAAGTCCGGGAGGATGAGCATGTTTGGTACTCTCCTGGTGGTTTGGGGACTGGTGAAGGAGGGGATCCTGGGGAAGCCAGCTACTACTGATCCAGATAAAACAGTTTATGTGTATCCAACTATGGTTATTGCACTCATATGTGCTGTATGTTCTGTGAAGTATAATCCCAAAAATGCAACCAGAAAGACTGCAGCTCAGCCTATTGCAAAGCCATTGAAGAGCTCAGCAAAGTCAAAGCTGAAGTAGAAGATTGGAGCTTGTGAGGTAGCTTTAAATTGCTTTCTTTTCTGTGCTGTACTTGGATTTTGTCTTGTTAGGCAATGGAAGTTTGGTCAGACTCTCAGTATGATTCACTTTTGATTAGGGCTGCAAAATGAACTTGGCTGAGCCGAGTATTGGTCTGTTCAAATTCATGTTTATGTACTAAAATCGAGCTCAAATTTGTTTGAGCTCAGTTCATGAGCATAAAAAGTATGCTTTGGCTTGGTTCATGCAGTTTGCAAATTAGCTTATAATAAAGTTATCTTCAATTCAGATAGATATTAATTAAATTATTGTTACGTATGTATGTTGTATTATTAAAAGGGTAAATTATACTCAGGTCCCTGAGTGTAAGACTTAATAATACACAGGTCCACATTGTAATATCGGGTCCCTGAGTTTTAATAAATTATTAAATTGAGTCCTTTCTAAATTTTTTATTGTTAAAGATTTTTTAAAATTACCATTATACCCTCCCTTCTCTCTCTTCTCCTGATTCTAGCGCACCGGTCTCGCGCGCTGCCACCGGCGGGTCCGGTGGCCGCGTGGCATGTGTGCGACTCTCTCTCTCTCCTCCCGATCCCGCGCATGCGGCGTTGCGCGGCCACCATCGGGTCCGGCGGTCGCTCGACGTGTGCAGTGAATGGGGATCAGGAGGAGAGAGAGAGGAGGAGTATAATGATAATTTAAAAAAAAATTAATAATAAAAAAAGATTCATTTGATAATTTATTAAAACTCAGTGACCCCGATGTTATAATTTTAAAAATGTTGATCTATTTATTATTAAGCATTAAACTCAGAGACTTAAATGTAATTTACTCTTATTAAAATTATGCGTTAGATTTGCTTGCTATCTGTATTTTTCAATTATGTGAAGACCTTATCAACTGATGAAAAATTCAAAGACTATATATTTCATATGGCACGTGAAATAAATCTAGCATGTGATTTTAATGAGATTGCGTGCTTATGTAATAATAATTAAAAAATATTTTAGAGCTTCAAAAAATTAATAAATTTATCAATCATAATTTAAGATTTTAATTCAATGAATTATTTAATTATTTAAAATTTATATTATTAATTGATATAATAAATAAAAATTTTTAAATTATTATTAGTTAATTCATTAGTCATTTAATGGGACTCATAATAATACACAAAAGTTGTTGATATTAGATCAATTAAATTAATGTCAATTTTCTTTCAAAATGGGAGAAAAAATTGCTAGTATTCATGTATGATATGATGTAAATTATTTTAATATAAAAAATTATATAAAATATGAATGGAATTTATTTTTATATTATAATTTGTATTAAATGCGAAATGAATAAATAAAATTAATGAGTGCAAAAAAAATAATGATTTTCATTTGTTGGTCCAGCATGGTAAACAATGTGGCAAGTATTTTTAAATTAACTATAGGTCTTGAACTTTTGAATGTTGGGGTTAAGGTTTTAAAACTCGGTTTTGATTTTAGCTTTAATTTCAATTTTGGTGATAAGATAAAAGTATTGATTTTAATAGTTTTGATAATTTCGGTACGACAGTTTCAGTATTTTTTATAAATTTTTTAAATTTAAATTTAATTTATTAATAATTATTATTAAATATTAATTTTTTGGGGAGAAAAATGAGTGTAGATAGTTTCGATTGAATTTCAATCGAGTTTCTATAATTTCAGCCAAAACTCGATTGCTGCTGCTAGTCTGCGTCGTTGCTGCGCCACTGGCTATGCCAGGGTAGAATGAGGAAGATAGAAATCAAGGCAGGACAGGGCGGGTTCGGATTTTGTGAAAATATATTTGGAGCGGGGAGGGGAGAGGTGGAGATAGGTATAGGGTGGGTATGAGAATTGAGTAATATATAATGGGACGGTTTTGGGTATTAGTCAATCAAACTTGAACCCACCCCGTTGCTATTCCCGAAACTTGGTAGCTTTTTTGGATAAGTTTTGACTGAAACTGGTACGAAACTATTGAATTTCTATAGTCTCGATCAAATTTTAAAATCTTTGTTGAGATGATGCGATACTACATGAAAATATGCTCAAATATCATAGCTCTTTAAATTATGCTTCAAACTAATATTGTAAAAATAGAATCTAGATCAAGAATTAAATCACTATTCAATTTATTGTCAGACCGATCGGACCAGTTATCAAACTGATCGATAGATTACTAATATTTTTAAAATTCAAAAAAATAATAATATCTATTTAAAATACCAATAAAAGTTAAAAATAATAAATTTATTTACCTTTTTAATTTGTTATTATTATTATTTAAGAGTAAATATTACATTAAAATAAATTTTTATAATATGATGGAAGTTAGATATACAACACAGTTTTGAAATCAAATCAGCCTGCTTGAATTTTTTTTTATATTAGCTCCTGCTTGGTTGATACTCAAGTTGGAGATAATTTTTTTTTTAAATAAAATATTTATATAATTTGTAATATATCAATTAATTTTATTTAATATTTTTATAATTAAATAATTTTTTTTAAAAAAAGATTTATATTTTTTTTATAAAAAATTTAAAAAATGAAAAAAAGTTAGTGCACGAATTAAACAGAAAAAAAAGTTAGTCTATTTAAAATTAACTTAATATTCTTATTTCTTGTCTTCTTCGTCTTATTCCGAACCAAGTTCTTGCGACACGTCGAGGACGAAGAAGCCCTCTCCCCGGCAAAACGGATCTCGGTCGCCGGTGAGGCTGCAGAAGGATTGACTATTCCCTATTCCTACGCGCATTTCGTCGAACAGGTTGCCGACCTTTTTGTCCTCCGACGAAGCAATCAAGCTGCAGGTTACCCGTTTCTACCTACGATAGCGCGCTGCGAGCCAACGAGGCACCAATCGCCGAACAAAGAGCTTATATCAGATCTCAGCTTGCCCCCTTATTAGCTTTTCTCTGGATCTAATTTTTCTACTGCTACTGCTCTATCTCGATCTGTGGTTCGGAGAGATGCATCGATCGGGGAGCACGACCCGGGCGTCGGATGAGTATTACCTCAGCACAGCGCAGGCCGCCGTGGGGAGATCGGTGATGGATATCGACCATCTGCCGACTTACGATCCGCAGTCGGACATCGCGAAGAAGGAGGCGGCGCGGCTGAAGTTCGCGGAGAGCATGGTCCACCTCATTCCGCTCGTTATCATCATCTGCGGCATGGTTCTCTGGCTCTTCTCAAATCCAGGTACATATTCCCTTCCCTGAAGGCATTTCTTGTTGAGAGGGCAAGAAGCAATCTCTGTTTCTTGATTAGTTCTACATTTATTTATGTGCATTTGTTTCTTCTAGGACATGTATGTCTTTTAATTCCCGGAGTGACGAAATGACTGCTTTCCTGCTCCGCTTATTTTACTTTATTCTTAGAAAAGCAATCAGGTTACAATCTGATATTCTTAGAGAAAAGCCAATGACTATGATTCATGAGTTTCTGGATGATTGATTATTCATGTTTGTTTATACCATAATGATAAGTTTCAGATTCTGAAATTCGTTCTGTTTTATTGTTAGAAAATCGATACAAGTAGAAATCAAATTTACACACGAGATCACAGATAATTGAGGGCTATATTGCCCTCGGATAGCAATAGAAAGTGAAAAATGACTACTACTGTTAATCTTAGAAGTGACACTTGCTTTCTAACCATCCAAGTGCTGGACTCATCCTCGTCTAGACAGTAGACATAATGGTTCATAGCTCACTATCAATGAAAAAACATGAGGGGATGGTGCAACCCCATGTGCATAACCAGCAGCCGGTGCCGTTACCCACACCTAAGCTTGCAAGTGGGTCGGTCGATTGAGCTTCGATCTGAATTCTTCCGACTTGATTTGACGACCTTTCAAAAAAAAAAGCGAAATGATTATACCTTTCAAAAAAATACTTAAAAATGTATACCTTTCAAAAGAATGCAAAATAATTATCTAACCCTATCTCCTATCTGATTAAGATTGGTCCCATTTCTATTGGTTATGGATAAATATATACTACATAAATAATCAAGTCTCTATGTACAATTAGCCAAAAGTTAGGAATGGGAGTTACTACATGCAAGTGATAGAATTTATAATAATTAATTTGATAAGGCTATAGTAGTATTATTGTTGCTATTTGCCTAGGTTAATTGTAAATTGAGATAAAATTAATTTTATTTTTCACGTCATACATAAATTTTAATATTAAACTAATAATATTTTAAGTACTACATAAACTCCAATATTAAAAATAACTTTATTTCACATCTTACAAAAATTTCAAAAAAAAAAAAGATATTTCATGTCTTCACACATCCCAAAATAAAATAAACTTTATTTCAAATCTTTCACAAATCTCAAAACTAAAATATCACATCATAGGTGATCGTTAACTTCAATTTAAAATAGCCTTACAAACAAATAATATAACCAACAAGCTTTTGCTCCTAGTAGTTTATAAAATGGAGCTTTTTTTTGTTCACTATGTCAACCACCCAAATTGTCTTCAACTAAAACGCTTTCAACTTTCCTATGGGAAGCTTCAAATAGGCTAGAACTGAGTCGTCTTAAATTCGAGTTGAATCCTAGTCCATTGTGGAACAATCTCGGCTAGCTTAGAATCAAGACCCATGAATTTGAAGCAGGCTATCACCGAAATGACTGACCCATTTGCAAACCTACCTTGCCTTTTGACTGACCAATCAAAGAATGAAAGAGAATAAAGGACATGAAGAAAGGGGAAGGGGCTGCATAGGCCTCCAAGCATGGAGAATTGAATATGTTTCTGGGGCTAGGTATTTCTTATGGGCTTCCTTCTTGTTGGCCTTCTCCCCCATGTATACTCTTTAACAACCTTGATTTCCTCCTATAAAAGGCTTCAAATTCTTCTCCTTCCTTTAAATAAGTTCACTTTACAAATTTTATCATTATAACTGAAGAATCTATTATGTACTTTTCGTGTTAGTCAATTAATTGTGCTTCATTCTCTTATTCTAGTATTTTGTGATTGGCGTCTTCAAAAGGTTACGGCCTTCTCCATAGGACAATCCGTGTGCCACCTTTAGCTATCCAAAATATCATGTCATCTACCACCTTAGGCGCCCTAACTCTAAAAATATGTATATAGTATTATGAAAAACGTCAAAAATCGTAAAGAAACTTTTGCAAACAAAACTTTTTTCGGAAAGCATTGCCCTTTGATGCTCCTGCTATAGAGGCTTTACCTATACTCTCGCTTGTTAATGGTTCAGTAATATCTCAAAAGAAACTACGTAGCCTGCACATGATTGAGAGCTTAGCCTATATATAAGCGTGTATCTTTTATTTTGAGCATCAATCAGTAGAGTTATTTTGAGATTATTCTCAAATTACTGTTTCTTCTTCCCCCATTAGAGTTGTGTGTTTCAACGCCTTGTCTTGATCTTTCCTATGGGATAGATCGTAACTCCCTAGTGTTTCCGCTATGTCATATATTATATATTCTATGTTGGTATATATTTTCATTTGACAATTCTAAGCTTCTGATCTTCTGTGACTTTCTTTTCTCAGGAAGTTTAATTCGTGTGCTTATACGTTTTGACTGAATAATTCTATATCACAAACTGGAATGTAGATCAATTTCTCTTCCTGTCGGGTAAGCCATGAATCTATAATGTTAAAATAACTATCTTTAACTTGTTTTTGGAAGTGCTGTGTGACTCCTAATTTTTAAACAGCTATGTGTGCTATTGGTGATTTTTGTAATTATTTATTTCTCTGTAAATATTCAGCTCTGCCTTGGGTAATTGAAGCTTGGCTTAGAAGGGGATCCGTTTAAGTTAGAATGTTAAGGTATTCTTAGGACTTAAACCAATTTTGGTCCTCCCGTTTGGACCCATGTGGAAAAAGATTCTTTGATTAAAAAATATATAAAAAATCATTCTATACCTCATCTTGTATATATATCAACTTTAAAACATCACTTTATTTCACATTCTATACCATTTTCAAAACATTCGTCAATTTTATTTCACATTATCCATAATTTTTAACATAACTAACTTTATTTCACGTTAAACACACATCTAGAAAAGAAGTTAGAAAGACCATCCTTCAAATTTTTTTAAAAGTTTTATTCCAAGTGGCCCTTTGAGTTCGTTAAGATGGAAAAAATATTATCAGAGCCAAATGTTTTGGGCCATGGTATCTTCACATACTCTAGCATTAGATCAAAGAATTAACCTTCACTCTATCGTCACATATTTGCAAGCTTAGTCGATTTCCGGTAAAGAATGTGAAGTATTCGAATTCTTAATACAAGTCATTACTGCATGTATGACAAATAAAAATTAACGTACATAACTACTACCTGCTAAATGCCAAAATGTAACCTTCTATTGAAGAAGCTATGAGAATATTTTATGTTGGCTAATTTATTCTCTTTAATTCCAACGCTATTACATTGTTCATAAGAGCATTTGTGTTTAATGATAAAATGTGTCTTTAAATTTATAGAAATGCAATCAACTTGAAAAACTGTATAGATATCAAAATATTCTTGGCATCTTTAAAGGAAGTCAATATGCATTTTTGATGTTTTAAAATTTTTTTGAGAGGTAAATATCATATAACTTTTTGAAGTTAAAGGATAATATCAAATGGATTCCCACAATTTTTAAAAACTATCATCAGTTATATGTCCTTCCAAAAAAATTATGTATATATGATTATAGTGATCATTTTATCTTGTCTTCATTCTACTTTTTTTCTTCTCATAGTAATTAGTTAATTGAAAAATATCAAGCAGTAAATTTTCCTTTGAAAAGTTGATGAAAACCCTTAAAAGGGATCAACTTGAAATTAAGTTCGACTTAAGGACCGGTTTCTAGAAAGTAGAAACTAACGAGACTTAGGGACCTAGATGCTCTTTTTTAAAAATTATAGATCTATTTGATATTATTCCGTGTAGTCTGTATGATTTTAGATTTAGGTACTGTTTAATATGCAATTTTTTCTAGTATAATTAGTTGTAATTTTCATTTTGACTTGAGGTCATTTCAGTGACCATGAACCACTGTTTTTTTTCCTATTTAGATTTTTTTTTTTTTTTTTTGCATCATTTGAGTAAAAATAGAATTCTTCTCTTGCAGAAATTGAACTGACGAGCAAAGATGATTCAATCCTCGCTAGAATCAAGAATATGTCTATCGATGGTTATAGCAATTGGAACGGCACATCGATGACGACGATCGGAATGGATGATTTGGATCCGATCGACGGAATTGGTACCGACGAAACCGGAAGAGGTGTCAAAAATGACGTTCAGATTTAGAGTCTTCTTTAGGGGGGGAGACGGTTGCTTACTGTTTAAAAACTGCAGCTTTTTTTTGAGCTGCTAAATTTTGTTCCTTTCAGCTTTTCGAAGTTTTCTCTTATAAGTGGTGATTATGTTTATAGAAGAAAAATAAAAGATTGTTTGATAAGAGTTCATTATTTTGAGGATTAGCTCTGTTTGTTTGACGTGAGGACCAAAACAGTATTAGTTTAAAAAATAATAATAATAATAATAAATAAATTATTTTAATTATTCTACACAAATTTTAATGTAAAAAATTATATTTTACTTCATATACTCAGTAATTTTTAATAAAAATATAAATTTTAGGGCAAATTTCACTCAGGTCCCTGAGTTTAAGGGTTATTATCACACAGGTTCATGTTTTTAAAATTTTATCATCTGGGTCCCTAAGTTTTCAAAAAATATCATCTGGGTCCCTATTTTAGTTTTTTATTATTAAAAAATATAAAAATTACCATTATACCCTTACCCTCCCTCTCTCCTCC
>KZ452013.1:6890893-6917773 GCA_002786265.1 Apostasia shenzhenica | reverse complement strand
GGAGGAGAGAGGGAGGGTAAGGGTATAATGGTAATTTTTATATTTTTTAATAATAAAAAACTAAAATAGGGACCCAGATGATAGATTTTAAAAACGTGGACCTGTGTGATAATAACCCTTAAACTCAGGAACCTGAGTGAAATTTGCCCTAAATTTTATTTCACATTTTAGATTAAAATACTCGATTTGAATATTTTGGTCTAAAATGTGAAATAAAGTTGATATTTTTATTTTAAATTATTGAGTATGTAAAGTAAAATAATATTTTTTATATTTGAATTTTTGTAGAATGATTTAAAAAATTTATTTATTATTATTATTGTTATTTTTTAAATTAGTACCATTTTAGTCCTGTTTTGGTCCTCACAGTCACGCCAAACAGGGCCGAGAGAGAAACATTTATTAATGTTATGACTTAAAAATAAAAAATATATATTTAAATATTATGATATTAAATAAAATTTATTTTAATAATAATAATTTATTGTTATTTTTTTATTTTTGAAATTTATGTAGATATAAAATAAAGCTGGATGTGATGCAGATAGGTAAAATGTAAAATAAATATAAAAAATAATAGTGTAAATTTTATGATAATTTTGAGATGTTTTGAATATGAAGCTCTGATTTCATTACAAAAATATTTTTGGACTAGTTTTTAAATTGCTTGAGATTTACAGCATTGAAAATTAAATTTAGCATAAAAGTGGATTAGAGCTAGGGCAATATATAGGTCAGATTTGAATCGGATGTAAATTTATTTATATTTGGATTGAATCAGTCTTGACTTGACTTGAATTTGATTTGAATCAAATTTAGGTCGTGTTAGATCTCAGATCAAGTCGGACATTACTCTGCATAAATATAGAGTTTTATATGTATGATTTCAATTTATTTTCAAAGTAATTGATTGATATATTAATTGTGAGGTTAATATTATTTTAATAATTTAAATTTATTCATCTCTTTTTCATAATATAATTTAAATTTTAATTTATTAATGAAAAATGTGGCAATTAGTGTGTTAGGAAAATGAGGTGCTTTAGTGAGAATAATGTAGTGTAATAGTTACAATAAACGGGTGGGTCGAATCAGACTTAGAAAAAAAAATAATAAATCAGGTTGGATTTTGGACCAAGTAAATAGTAAGTAAAATGTATTCAATTGGCTATATTTTTAGGCCGAATTAAAATTCAAGCCATTTACGGGCATAATTAGAACCTTTTTGCATCTCTCACATCACAAAATATGCAATATATGACAAAATATTAGCAACTCAATTTAAAAAATTTAACATCGTGTTCTTCTAATTCATCTGAAAAAGGAGTTTGCATGGATATTAAAAGTCTTAAATTTAAATAACACTATCGTCGTAATTTTTAAGTAAAATAAAAAAATTAAAATATTTAAAAAATAAAATAAATATATCTATAACTATAAATATTTGTGAATCATCGTGTCGTACTAGGGAATCTAATGCAAAGGAAATGTAAATGTTATATTTTGTATTGATTTTATTGTTTTTGATTCAAGGAATTCGGTCGATTTTAAATCGATTAAACTCAAGTAATCATCAATTAAATTTGAGTTTCAAGCAAAATTTTTTTTTTAATTTTTGAATGAGTTTCTATTTCTCAACATAATTTGTTACATTTGGATCAGCATCGCCTCATCCAGAGCATCCACGTGGAAGCACACGTGGCATCGACTTCACAAGTCTCCACGTCAAACAGAAAGGTACCGAGCCGAATAGACACTGAGACTCCATGCCGAAAGGTTCACGTCGAACTGTCAGAGAATGTGATGGGTACGGAGGATCATGACTCTTAAAAGCAGTATGGACCTCCTTGCTCTCCAGATAGTACCGTCCGTACACCTGACAGTTAAGGCTACAGTGCAGTTGCCTAGCAGACAGAGCTGATTTGACATCAAGGATGGGGCCCATACCGCTGAGAAGACCTTACAGATTGGATCAAGGTATAAAAATCACGTTGTAACAAGAAAGGAGATCTTTTTTCAAAAAAACAAAAAAGGGCTCCCTCCTTTCCCATCCTCTCTATTGTAACACATTTTCGACTAGTGGAATCACATTTGAAAGCCGCCCAGAGAGAGGCGCCGTGGATTTCTCGGTTCCATCGGTTTCCACGTCCAAATCGTCGACTCCATTCTTCTTTTGTTCATAACAATTTGGTGTTCTCACGTAGGAGGGAGCCCTGCCGATTCCACATGGAACGAACGCCCGCCGAAACTTCGACCGCCGCCGATCAGGTTTGTTTGTAGAGTTATTTTTAATTAAAGCAAAAAAAATAATTTTAATGTGATATTTTTATTTTTGATTTTAATATGAGAGTTTATAAATAATTTGAAATACTATACGATGTGGGAACTGTCAGATTTAATTTAATTTCAATTGATGTTATAGTTAACTTGGCTAAACAAATATTTAATTTAATTCCAATTGATTGTAATTGTCCCTATCTTCGATCTTCTGTTGAAATTTTAGTGAAGAATTAGTCTACTAGAAAATTCTATCATTTTTTTATCATGTTAAAGATTAAACTAATTATTTTATTAAAAAATAAATATAATTTAAATTTTATTACAAAATTTACTTTATTTCATATTCACTATTTTAATATAATCATAAATTTTATTTTATATCTTATTTTTTATTATACATATATATCTAAAAATAAAATTAAAATTTTCAAGATATATTCTAAATAATCTTATTAACAAAAGGCTTTTAGGCTTGTCACATTGAAGATTTGTCGTGATCATAAATTGCCTTTAAATTGAGGAAAAATGTGTAAAATGGAAAGATGTCTTAAGGATTTTTTTTGTTTTGAAAAGTAAATAAATAATGACCATAAGTAGCCGTATGCTGTTTCTTTTTTTTTGTGTGTGAAAACTATGGTGTTTAAATTATACGTTAGTCTAATGCTATGAACATCGATGATTGCAGGCCAAAAAAATAGTGAATGCGTATCTTAATGACATATATATTTCAACGTAATTTACTAATCAAATAATCTGAAGCAGAAAAAAATCAACCATATTATATTCGAAAAAAACCTTGTGAGACATATTCGACAACTAAATACTACTACATATACGATTATAATTTACTGATTTTATCACAAATATATGTACTATAAGAAGTTTACAGCCTTCGTAGTTACAAGAATTTCTTGTCATATTTCATACATTAACACTCCAAAGTAAAAAAAACATATTAAAAATTTGAAAAATTTACATCACCCCTACATAAAGCCTTTTTACATAGTACTCCTAAAAAAATTTACAAATAATACTCCTACAATTTAATATTTATAGATGATTTCCTATTTTACATATAAATTTACAAGCAAAGTGATGCCCGTAAATATTAAATTTAGAAGAAATCACTTAAAAATATTTAACTTAAAAAATACCGCTTATAAAAAAAAATTCTTTAGTGACAGCAGATAGAAATTTTCCTAAAACTTTTTTTAAAAAACATATTAAAAATTTTCATACTGCCATAAGCATCCAAAATTTCATTTAAATCTAAACACACATTATAAATTATTCTCATGCATATTTTATCATTAGTACTAGTACGGAATGGAACTTGCTATCTTTGCAGCAATAAAAACTAAATATATCAAAATATGGAATACATACAAATAACAACTTTAGGGTATTTAATATCTAAATAATCAAATTTTGTATGACATGTATGTCCCAAAATTCAGAAATATACACAGCTTCTATATTTGCAGAACAAATGGAAAAATACAGAGTTTCAATAGTTCCTAAGAATGAACACTTTATATATAATTTAGTTCGTCAAACAATGAAAGTCTCTCCATTATTGTTTGTAATAACGTAAATAAGAAATAGAAAATAATATATTTAAACTACAGAAATATATTATTATCCTGCAGAAAAATACAGTCCAGTGGAATATAATTAACATCTTAGCTAACTAATTAACACAAATGTGAAAACAAGCGAGATTAAGAATAAAATAGGTTCAAACCAAAGCATTAATCCCAAAACAGTATAAAACTTTCAAAAATAGCAACATAATACAACCCATATTTTTAATAGTAATAATAAAAAGCTAGGGAAGAGCTAAAATAACAACAAACGGAGATGGAAACTGAACCTGGAAGCAGGCCTAACATCCAATCAATCAGCTTCATCAATAACCTTTGTTCCCAAGCCTCTGAGACCCTCAGGTGGGACTTCTGCCACTGTGACAAGGGAGTAGAACTCCTCCTTGGCATCTTCTTCCTCGTTCCTCTTGCTAGCAATCCTCACACGAACCCGCCTCGGGACGCTTCGGATCCCCCTGCTCCAAATCTGCTTGTTCACCTTGACATCGATTCGCACATCAGCCGTTCCCATAGACTTCTGCGCAAACTTTCGAATCTCCTTTATGGCCTTTGGGGCCTTCTTCTTAAATGTGCTGGCCAGCGATTATCACATGAACTTTTGATCATAATTTTAAAATGCAATAGAAACAAACTAAAGCTCATGTTTCATATTAGCCCGACAAAATGCGGTCTCGTCCGTTTTCGGTATGCGCATTATTTAAGTGCACCTATTGCATAAACTTAATTAAACAAGCAGTGCACTTTTGGTCATCCATACACATGGAATTGTTAATTACTGATAGAGTAAAAGTTCTTAAAATATTGCTAACAAAAATACACTCGGTTACAGGTAGACAGATCAAACCCCATGTAATGCTAACCATATTGTAGAATTAACTTTCTATACTGAGTGCACGTAAATATTGCTCTTTCGGCAAAAATCGATGAAGCAACCAGTAATTAGAAATGCAGCAATTTTATGACTCAATTTCTGGGAAACTAAAATGGAAAGCAAATCAATTGAGATAAATGCGATGAAGCTTACAATATCCAGCCTCATTGAAAAATTAAAATTAGATTAAAGTAAATATAAGAGAACTGGGCAGGACTATGGCAAAAGATAGAATATATTAATCTAAAGCATCACCACTTTTTCCTAGTTTAGTGTTTTGATATTTGATCCGGTAAATTCATAAAAGAAAAACACTTTGTAGCCCACATAAATGATCCCAAACTTTGAATCCAACTAGAATTCCTGTGTGGCAATGGTGCGACATAGACAAAAAAATTGATTTGTTCTTCAAAAACTTAACTAGGGTTATACACAATATGATAATATCAATATTTATTCACGAATACATCCTTTCTAATCAAATCATCTCCAAAATTCCTGATGCTCTCTTGATCCATGTCACAGCTGGCAAAATTAGAACAAACTATTCTTGAAAATTCTCAAACAACAGCTCTAATATCATGATACCATGAAATACATCCACTTCATGCTGACATTCCTTACACTCTGAGTTCTTATAGATTTTTCTTGCACGACATAGTGAAACAAATGTCATATTAGCATTTTACCAAACATTCCTATTCTGTGATTTTCTCCTACTATATATTAGTATATTACCCAATTTTTCATATCAAGCACCAAAATTTAGCTCTACTAATCAGATTCTCATCAACAATGTCATTCTTTCGTACAAATGATCAGGAGCCAGGAGGTCTATCAAACCAAGGAATAAATTGAAACTTTAGAGAATACAAATGCACGTACTTCTATTCTACATGATCTTCTAGCTACAAACTGGCTATATATTTACATAAAATATGAGGTTTCTTTGGTTGGAAAATGAATTTGGGTAAGGAAAGAGAAAATAATTTATTTTATAGAGTTGATGGGAAAGAAAATTATTTTAATATTGGGAGGTGTGTAGGATGTGAAATAAAGTTGATTTTAAGGTTGGAATTTGTGTTGGATGTGAAATAAAGTTGATTTTTAAGGTTGGAATTTGTGTTGGATGTGAAATAAAGTTGTTAAAATTTATAATAAATTTAAAATATTATTAAGATATTTTTTTGCCCTTTTTGGGCTCATGCCAAACAAGGCCTAAATAGGCCTAAAATAAAATTATGCATAAAAATGCAATGCAAGACCAGCATTAACTGTTTTAACTCATTTGTTTATAATGCGATACAGTACTATGTTATGAATGTGGAGATTAAACTAAATTAATTGTAATTATGTGAGGTTTCAAATTCACATAAGATTTAAGTGTTCTTTCTAAAAGTTTAACAAAAACTTAAACAAAGTAAAATCGTTAACCCATGAAGTTCTCATGAAGGAATTAATCAGCTCAGGGAATTATCATCCAGGGAATTAACATGCATAACTCAAATATCCTATACATGTGAAACAATCCAGTATCCTTTCAATGATTAGCAATCTAATTAAGCTCAGGGAATTATCATCCAGGGATGGAATTTTATTCCAAAATTCAGTTCTGCCGAAGGAAAAAAGAAAATGGGTCAGCCATTAGAACATTTTAGTTATAACAATGAAGAACAGTTGGAAGATTTAACGAAGATTAGGCAACCAGCTTGGATTAAACTTAGAAATGCATGTAGGAGGTTTAGTTCCAAATGAAAGGTCAGCTAAACCAAAAAGATGAATAGCAATAGGTAAAACTATTAGGAAACACAATTGAAGCAACAGTACTATCTAGCTTCCAGTAGGATGATGTTCCTGTAGAATCATTTATTTTTTGGCATCAATATCCTGCACTCTCTTCAACCATACAGCTACCAAGATAATTTGATATTTGGTCTTAAAAAAAAGATTAACGTGTAATAGAAAGAAACAATCAGGCAGATACCCCATGTTTCCGTAGTTAGCGTACAAAGATCAAAGGTCTTAGGACTTTCCTTCTACACTTTTTTTCACTTTAAGGATCAAAGCAATAGATCTTAACCAGAAATTAGGACATGAAAGAATACTTTTCTTGTCCCTATGATGGGATGGTCATAGGATCACCCCCTAGGACAAAGTGCTGCGGCCTCTATGGTTGCCTTTTGTCCATCCTTTCGATTAACTGTTATCGGTTGTAGTACCAAAAAAGAAGTTGATGCAAAAATCCATCAACTTGGGATTGTCGAATGCGTGGTTTGTTGACTAAGTTTGCAAGGGGGATGTCGATGATGATGAAAGACATTAGAGAAAATGTAAATGACGCGAAAGAAAGCGTAAAAGGAAAGGGAAGGAGTGGAAATGCACAATAGGCTTTTACTTAGAAATCTGCCAGTCGGACAAAACTATAGGCTTCCAATTCTGTGTTTTTCTCCTACTATATATTACCCAAATTTTCATATCAAGCACCCAAGCAGATTCTCATCAACAACATCATTCTTTCGCACAAATGACCAGGAGAATAAACCAAGGATTAACTGTTTAGAGATAAATTGAAACTTTAGAGAATACAAATGCACGTACTTCTATTCTACATGATCTTCTAGCCACAAACTGGCTATATATTTACATATACTAAATAGGCCTAAAATAAAATTATGCATAAAAATGCAATGCAAGACCAGCATTAACTGTTTTAACTCATTTGCTCATAACCGTGAGTCTAGCTACGCTATTGGCACTCATTGAAGTGAGATTGTTATTTCAATTATTTAGTATAGGTATTTGGTTCATATTTTAAAGATATTGTGGGATATTTACAATTTGATTCATGGGATATTTTGATAAAATTTTTGGCAACCCAAACAGCAAAATGCAAAAGCAGCTGCTCTTCAGGTCCCTAAAAGCCAAAATTTCTCCCCAGCGCTTTTGCCAAATACCTATTTTTGCATCCAGCATCCCAAAAAATGTGATTTCTTCCTCAGCAAAGCTCTTCGAAATGGGACCATAATATTAATCTTTGGTGGAGTCATAAAATCATAAGTTCGTGAGTTTTTTTGTACTACTTAACGAAGGCAAGAGCGTAAGAAGATACCATCCATGGAGGCGCTTGTGTAGATTGATGTATACTCCCTCGTACAACCCTTCCGTACGACCTTTGCTCCCCTTCTCCACCACGTCGCGCCGCTTCCTTCTGCCAGCTGAAATCAGCGCTGCGAGTGCCACCGAAAACCCTAATTTGCAAGCTTATATAGCCGGCGAGTTTCGCCCGGGCCGTCCGGTTCACTCAAATTTGTTTTGCGGTTTAATTGACGCGCTTCGGTGTTAACTTCACCATAAAAGTGTTAAAAAATCTGAAACTCGAAACTCGTTCGATTTTTAAATTGATTTGAAATCGGTTCGAAAATTTTGAATCAAAATCATGAGCCAAGGATTTTGGCTTGAAGTTTATTTCAAGCCAATTTTGAGTTGAGTCTAGCTCGCTCGAAACATGATTTAATTTAGCTAGAAAATATATGATTAGTAATTTTAATGGTAGAGTGGACGAAATAAGGTTTATTTTACTCAAGGTCTATAGATCAAATCCTCTTGAACACATAATATTTTAATATTTTTTTTACAATTACGAGCCGGCTCAAAATTGAGTCATTTTGAGCCGAGCCAGTTAGAATCATATCCCATTTCGATCGGACCGATTTCGAGTTGAGCCAAACACAAAATTTTTGATTTCGAGTTGAGATCGACTCGCTCCGAAATCAATCGATAACGGCCCTAAGCATTATGGTCCAAAGTTGAAATTAGCTCAAAATTTATAATTATTTTACTCAATTTAAATTTAATTTATTTTTTTATGACTCAAACTCAGCTTACTCAAAATAACATAAATTTAACTTATTATCTTACTTGATATTAAGGCTGTTATCGAGCCGACTTCGAGCCGAGCCATGCTCGCTCGCTCGAAATCTTTACGGCTCGAAATCGACTCGTTAGTCGAATAGTTTCGATTTCGAGCCGGCTCGGCTCGAATGGGCTTGACTTCGGAGCCAGCTCGATCACACTTTGAGCTGGCTCGAAATACTTATAATTATAATTAAAAATACAAAAATTTAATTTTTTAAAATTAAAATATATGTAAAAATTATATTTTTATATATATATGCTATTTTTTACAAACATAAAAATAAAAATATCATAAAACAATTTAACCATATCCTAAATAAATACCATAAAAATTACATATAATATGTGCAATTAAATTTGTTCATTAAATGTCTAGTTAAATAAATAATGATAAATAAATTCATGATCGTCTGATCGAATCTCTCTAATTGCATGAATAGATTATACATCATAATATCTAACAATATTTTATAATTAATATTATATATATGTATTTAAATCGAGTCGATCCTACCCTGGCTCGAAATCGGCTCGAGAAAAACACCGAGCCAAAATTTTGGCTCTTTAGTCGGCTCGTTTAAATCGACTCGATTTCGATTCGATTTTCGATTGATTTTCGATCTTCGATCCAAATTAACGGCCTTACTTGATATCTATAAAATGACATATATTTAGAAATTTTTATGTATATTTAATATAGAGTTAATTGCATTTGAGCGCCAAAGTTTAGAAAAGTTTTTTAAATTGATCTCAAATTTTTAAAAACTCTAATTTGAATCTCTGAAGTCATAAAAATATTGTTATTATGTTCTAATTAAGACATAATTTTTTATTTTTTATTAGAGAGTGATTTACAAAAAAAAGTATATTTATAAAATTATTTTAAGTTATTAGAAAATAATTCAAATTGATATATAATTAAATAATTAGTCTTGAATTTCAAATATTATTGATACGACTTTCATTGATAATCAGCTGAACAGTCGAGAGAAATTCTACTCAAACACTTAAACCTTAAAGCCATAAGAAATTAGGAAAATAAAGAAAATAAAAAAATTTATATTGTTTAGAGGAGATACCATATAAGTTATAAGACTAAGGCCTTATTTGGCAAAAAAAAAAATTGAACCAAACGAAGTCTAAATAGTGAGATCCATCATATAATGAATTGAAGAGCACGAATGAAAGTACATAATTTATTAAGATAAGTAAATTTTTTTGTCGTGAGATATTAATACATATCGATTAAATACATGCATTTAGAATCTAATTCATTATATATTCATGTATTTTAATTAAACATTCGTAATTATATGACTATTGAATACTAAATCGAAAAAGTTAAGCGAAATATATGTATTTTGAGACCAATTTATTATATACATCAAATTATTTTAGCTACATATATAGTTGCAATTGCACAAATTTACGGTGCTATTTAAACAACTTTGAATAAAATAGTAGTAATTAGATGTAAATTCATTTTAAAATAGTACTGTCAATTCTATGACTATATATTATTATATTAATATATTTCAACTATAATCACATGTTTAAAGATCGAAATAAAACCAGTAACTGTACAATTATTTGATGAAATATCAACATAGTTTAATTGGATGCACGTTTTTAGAGAATACTATCAAGTTATATTAACTGAACATTTGCAATTAAATTGAACATTTACTATCAAGTTATCAAATATTCATTACAACTTCGTTAATTTAAATTGCATATCAAGTTATATTAACTGAACATTTGCAATTATACAACTCTTCGATGCTATTTTAGTATATCTGAATAAAATACTATTATTTTGATAATAATTCATTATATGTTAAATTATTTAAGTAGAATATCGATAATTTTATAATTATTTATTATTACATCAGTTTATTTCAATAGAATACTTGTATTTAAAGATCAGTTCAGTACATATCAATTTATTTTAATTGAATATTAATAATTATATAATATTTTGATGGCATATCGATGTATTTCAAATAAATACACTATTTTAAGGATCGATTCGTTGCAATATTTAAACAGTGTAGCTATAAAATTATTTATTGTTATATTAATGAATTCAAGTTAAATACATACATTTAGAGACTGATATGTTATATCAAGTTATTTCAACTATATATTTGCTATCATGCAACTATTTAATACTATTTCAAAGTATTTGAATAGAATACAAGAAAAAAAATTTAAATATTAATTTGTTATATTCTAATAGAGTACTAACTAATTTTTAATTATTTAATATTATATCAATGTATTTTAACTATACTCATATATTTAGAAACTAATTCGATGCATACTATAGTATCTTAATTGATTAGCATCAATTATACATTTATTTAATGATACGATCAATTTTGATTTATTATATACTTTCAAAAAATGATTCATTATATATTAATGTATTTTAACTAAATAGTTGTAACATAAAATTATTTATTATTTTATTAATAATTTTAAGCTAAATATACATATATAGTGACCTATTTATTATATATCAAATTATTTTTAATTAAATATTTATAATTATACAGTTATTTAATGTTATTTTAATTTTTTAAATAAAATATTAATATTTAAATAATGATTTGTTACAAATTAAAATATTTTAATGGAATATTAATAATTTCATAACTATTCGTTATTACATAAATTGATTTCATTAGAATACATATATTTAAAGATAGATTCAATGCATATAAATGTATTTAATTGAATATCAATAATTATATAATTTTTTGATGATATGTCGATATATTTCAACTGAATACAGCTTTTTAAGAATTAATTTATTACATATCAATGTATTTTAACTAAACACTATAAATATAAAACTATTTTTTGCTACATTGATGAATTTAAATTAATCAAATATATTTAGAAAATGATTTGTTAAATATCAAGTTATTTCAAAGTATATTTGCTAATGTACAAGTTTTTGATGCTATTTCAAAGTATTTAAATAGAATACTAGAATTTAAATATTAATTCATTACATATTAAAATATTTTAATAAAATACTAATGCTTTTTTAATTATTCAATATTATATCTATGTATTTTAATTGTATTCACACAATTAGACATCGCTTGGTTCGAGGCATTTTTTGGTGCAATATAAATTTTAATTGTAAAAATAAACTTTATTATACCTCCACACAAATACAAATTTTAGAATCAACTTTATTTCACATCTTATGCAGTTTCTAATATTACGATAAAATTCTGTAATATTAAATTTAAAAAATAAATTAATTTTTTCAATATCTAAAAAAACTCAAACCAAACGATGCCTTAAAGACTAATTTGATGCATATTATAGTATTTTAATTAAATGTTAGCAACTATATGATTATTTCATAATATATCAATTATTTTGAACTTAATATATGCTTTTTAAGCGCATTTTAATTATATATCTATATATTTTAACTAAATACTTACAATAAATTTCAATATATTTAAAAAAAAATATTCCCATTCAGTCATCGATTCATTTCATATTAAGGTTTTTTTATAAAATACTAATAATTTTATAAAACATTATTGCCATATTGACATAGTTTGTTGAATAACAAGTTATTTTATATTAACATGCATTAAAAGTGTACACCAAGTTATTTTAATTTAATATTAATAATTATACAACTATTTGATAAAATATTAATTATTTTAATTGAATACATACTTTTAGAATCCAATTCATCTTATAATAATATATTTTAACTAAGTCAATACTGTATTAATGAATTTATGCTTAACACATATATTTAGAGTTATATATTAAATTATTTTAGCCACATACTTGCAATTATAAAATTTTACGATATTATTTCAATGAATTTGAATAGAATACTTGCAATTAGATGTCAACTCAATGCAAATTCAAATATTTTATGATATTCATATTAATTCTAAAACTATACATTATTACATCAACGTATTTCTATTAAACTCATGTATTTAAAAACTAATCTGATATATATCATGGTACTTTAATTAAATATTAGTCGGTACACAATTATTTGATAAAATATTAACATAGTTTAATTGGACACATGCTTTTGGAGACTGAAGCAAAAATTATTAAAATTCTTGATCTAAATACTAACAATTTTATAGCTATTCATTACAGCATTACTGAATTTAAGTTATATAGACATATAGAGATCTATACATTATTTATTGAGTTATGTTAATTGAATATTTATAATTATACTACAATTCAATGCTATATTTGAATAGAATATTAATATTTAAATAATTATTTATTATACATTAAAGTATTTTAATAAAATACTAATAATTTTATAACTATTCAATATTTTATTATCTTATTTTAACTAAATATACTTGTTTAGGGATTGATTTAATGTATATCAATATATTTTAATTATATAATATTTTTATGATATACCGATATATAATTTCAACCGAATATAATCTTTTAAATATTGATTTGTTATATATCAATTTATTTTTTTATTGAAATATATCAATGTGTTTTAACTACACACTGCAATCATAAAATAATTTATTACTATATTGGTGAATTTAAGTTAAATTCATGTATTTAGAGATCAATTCATTACATATGAAATTATTTTAATTATATATTTGCTATTATATAACTATTCGATGATATTTTTAAGTATTTGAATAGAATAATAGAATTTACATGCTAACTATTATATGTTAAGATATTTTAATGGAGTACTAATATTTTTTTAATTATTTAATATTATATCAATATATTTCAACTATATTCATACACATGAAAATTAATTCGATACACATCATTGTAATTTAATTGAATGCTAGCAATTATATAATTATTTGATAATATGTTCATTTATTTTAACTTAATAAAAGCTTTTTGAGCATGATTCAGTATGTGTCAATATATTTCAACAATTCATTATTACGTCAATAAATTTAAGCTGAAAACACATTTAAAGACCTAATCATTACATATCAAGTCATTTTAATTGAATAAAATTACCAAATATTTTGATATTTTCTCAACATATTTAAATAGACTATTCACATTTAGTCATCGATTTGTTTCATATTAAGATTTTTTTATAAAATTGTAGATGAGGAGAGGGAACAAACTGTCCCTAATATTAAAATAGTCAATTTATTATAAAAGAGAAAAGAATTATATTAAATTAATTTTTATTATATCTTGTACAATTTTTAATATAAAAATTTACTTTATTTTTTTATATAAATTTTTAAATAATTAATTTTATTTTTTATTATAAACATATTTTGAGGAGATAAGTCATAATTTTTATGGTATGATTAAATTGATTTTTTTGTTAATTAATAGACACTAAAATTTTTAAAAGATTCTTCCTAATAAAAGTATGTAGTTCAAGTTTATTTATTTAAAAACTGAATTGCATTTTTTTGTTATATTGAATGCCCTTTTATTCAAAACATTAATAATTTGGCACCTTTTATCAAAATAATAATAATAATATTTTAAGTTTATATGTAATTAAGTTCTTTTAAATTTTAAATTAATTAAATTGATCTTTTAGTTTGATGTAATGTCAAACTAAAAGATCATTTGATATTAATAAAAATACCTAATAATAAATATTTTTTTTTAATTTTTGGATATGAAATTAATGGGTTCACTATTTTGTTTGACTGGTTCTATTAGCTAGCTTTAGGCGACAAAGACTTAAAGGTACTGTTTGGTGTGAGAATCAAAATCAAGACTAAAATAATACTAATTTAAAAATCAACAATAATAATAATAAATAAATTTTTCTAATTATTCTATAAAAATGTTAATATAAAAATATATTATTTTATTTTATATACTCAATAATTTTTAATAAAAATATTAATTTTATTTTACATTCTAGACCAAATATTAGAATCTAGTATATTTAATTTGGTCTAGAATGTGAAATAAAGTTAATATTTTTATTGAAAATTATTGAGTATGTGAAATAAAATAATATTTTTTATATTAAATTTTATGTAGAATGATTAGAAAATTTAATTAATTAATTTATTATTATAATAATTATTATTATTTTTTAAACTAGTACTATTTTGTTTCCCGCACCAAACAAGCTTTTGTCCAATGCTTTCCGAATTGATTGAGATAATAAGTAAATTTTGTATTTGAGTTAATTAATTTACTGATTTTTTTTTATTATTTTAATATTATAATGTAAAATAAAATTATTAATAACTTTGCATTAGATGTTGCATTATGTCACAAAGTAGATAAGGCCTGCCTTTAGTTGGAAGACTCATGCTTCATGGGTCACATATTTTTAAAATTTGCTTATCTAGATTGAGTACGAAGACTTCTTAAAATATCTCATTTACCAATATTGTGATGATTCGAAATCGAAAAGATTGACGAGTGATCGCCAGAATGAGAATAATTTATAATATGTGTTTAGATTTAAATGAAATTTTGGATGCTTATGGCAGTATGAAAATTTTTAATATGTTTTTTAAAAAATTTTTAGGAAAATTTCTATCTGCTGTCACTAAAGATTTTTTTTTTTTAAGCGTGCATCACTTTGAAACAAAAATTAGATCGGAGGTGTTGCTTATAAATTTATATGTAAAATAAGAAATCATCTATAAATATTAAATTGTAGGAGTATTATTTGTAAATTTTTTTTTAGGAGTACTATTTAAAAAGGCTTTATGTAGGGGTGATGTAAATTTTTCAAATTTTTAATATGTTTTTTTTACTTTGGAGTGTTAATGTATGAAATATGACAAGAAATTTTGGTAACTACGAAGGCTGTAAACTTCTTATAGTACATATATTTGTGATAAAATCAATAAATTATAATCGTATATGTAGTAGTATTTAGTTGTCGAATATGTCTCACAAGGTTTTTTTCGAACATAATATGGTTGATTTTTTTCTGCTTAAGACTATTTGATTAGTAAATTACGTTGAAATGTATATGTCATTAAGATACGCATTCACTATTTTTTTGGCCTGCAATCATCGATGTTCATAGCATTAGCAGTGACATCATGTAAACGACGTTCAGAAACTAACGTATAGTTTAAACACCATAGTTTTCACACACAAAAAAAAAGAAACAGCATACGGCTACTTATGATCATTATTTATTTACTTTTCAAAAAAAAAATCCTTAAGACATCTTTCATCTTACACATTTTCCCTCAATTCAAAGGCAATTTATGATCACGACAAATCTTCAATGTGACAGGCCTAAAAGCCTTTTATTAATAAGATTATTTAGAACTGTTGACGTAAGATGTGGGGGTCCCACGAAACACCAAAGAGAAAGAGAGTTCCGGGAGACGGCGGCGCGCAAAAGGGATGAGCCTGTTAATGAAAGCTCGAGGAGAAAATCAGTTCAGAGCATTCAGAGAAACACACAGAGATTTAAGATGATTCAGGGAGGAAATCTCCTACGTCCACCGGTCGATTAGCGAAGAAGGTTTCACTAATGGGGAAAAAGTAGCCCTGAAGGCTAATACAGTATTTTAAAAAGGAGAAAAGAAGAAGAAGAAGGAAGAGAGCTTCCTCAGTTGAGGCTCTGTTACAAAAATGAGAGTTTTCTTTTTTGGAGGGGACGAGACTCAACTGCATGCTAACAGCTGCTACGGGTCAAACGCCGTACTCGCTAGTCTTTGGCGGGGAGGCACTCATCCCAGTCGAACAAGAGATATACTCCTCCCGAGTCGAACACGCGAGCAGATTTGATCCAAAACAACTCCCCGAATGGCACCAACAAAATGATATCGGCAGGAAACTTGAGCTCGATCTCCTTGAAGAGAGAAGGGAACTAGCTCGAGCTCAAGTTTCCTAGATCGTAGTTACCGGAGGCGCCAGAGGGTAAACTTCCAGTCGGCTATCCCCCATTGCGTGCTTGCTGACTTCTTCAGGGGGAAGTTTGTGGTGCGCCGTGCTAACGGGAGGAAGGGGTTTCTCGAGTTGGGGTGTCGGAGTCTGCGGAGGCGGTGCCGGCTGGCGTTGGAGGAGGGTAGGCAGGTTGGTGAGGAAAGAGTTCATAATCTGAGAGAGTGCCGTCTAATATCAGGCAAGGTCTTCGAAAAAGGGGATAAATATGGGCATCTTTTGAGGAGAGAGAGAGAGAGAGAGCTCAAGATGTCTGAAGACAAAATAGTCATGCATTGATTTTTGAGGTTGTCTATTTTGGGACCTTATAATAGCAAAGAAACACTACATTATGTATTTAAATTGAGATTTTAAAAGCGCTCATTTGTAATGCTCTTCTAATTTTGAGTACCCGAATGAAATTTAATCAAATTTAAAATATTGTTTTTCTTTCCCTCACTATAAATAACACTATTTTTTTATGAAATAAATAACAATATTACTAAACTAAAAACTCGCGGTTCAAATTTCGGGCTCGCCGGAGCTTTCGGCTCCAAACCTGCCACTTCAGTCTTCAGCCGCAGGCTGTCGTTCAGTCCTGCCAAGGTTGGATTCTTTGTCACTCCAGCTCAAAAAACGGGGAATCCATGGTAATGTCATCTCCACAACCGAGGGAACCGAAGGCTAGACCTCCGCTACTTTCTCCACCGGCAGCACTTCGTCTTCCGCCACAATGACAGGACTATCAGCCGGGAAAGTTGACCGAACTCCACTCTAGTTGAGCCTTGACGCTGCGCGAGAGATTCCCCGTGAATCCCCTGCATCAGCAGCGTTTCCCCCAGAACTGGAGAGGCGGATCCGAGGCCTCTTCGGGGCCTACTCACGAACAGGAGGCTGCCGAGTGTTCCCTTGGCTCGGCTGGGAGGGGCTCCCAGTCTCCGGAGCATCGTCTCGCACGAACCCGGCAACACCTTGGAACATAGACATTGCCATGCTGCTCTCTGTCTTAAGGTCAATAACGATCTTTACGGTCCTCCTCCCAGGTATTTATACAGGTTCCAGAAGTCCACGTGGCATCTGGGCACGCGCATCAATGCACTTCATGACTACCGGGGGGCATGTTACATCTGGATCCGCGTCGCCTCATCCAGAGCATCCACGTGGAAGCACATGTGGCATCGACTTCACAAGTCTCCACATCGAACAAAAAAGGTACCGAGCCGAACAGCAGACACCGAGACTCCATAACGAAAGGTTCACGTTGAACTGTCAGAGGATGTGATGGGTACGGAGGATCATGACTCTTAAAAGCAGTATGGACCTCCTTGCTCTTCAGATAGTATCGTCCGTACCCCTGACAATTGGGGTTACGGTGTAGTCGCCTAGCAGACAGAGCTGATTTGACATCAGGGATGGGGCCCCTACCGCTGAGAAGACCTTACAGATTGGATCAAGGTATAAAAATCACGTTGTAACAAGAAAGGGGATCTTTTTTCAAAAAAAACAAAAAGGGCTCCCTCCTTTTCCTTCCTCTCTATTGTAACACATTTTCGACTAGTGGAATCACCTTTGAAAGCCGCCCAGAGAGAGGCGCCGTGGTTTTCCCGACTCCATTTTTCTTTTGTTCATAACATAATTAACATCTCTTCATTCACTTTTTTAAAAAAAAGTATGTAACGGAATATTATGCAGCTAAAAACTAATGTTGGAATATTTCAAAAAAAATAATTTAAAAAAAACCTAAATCTATCTTTTAAAGAAATAATTATAATTTTCAAAAAATTTGTACAGTTATGTTGTTCATGCTAATTTATTTTAATTTATTTATTTTAAAATAGTATTTATTAATAGTAATAGTTAAACACTATTACATCTCATTGTAATAGTATTTTTTTTTGGACTCATACAGTAATAAGTATTGGCTGCAAATTTTATTTTACTATATATATATATATATATATATATATAAAGAATTATATATATATATATATATATATAAGAAAAATTTAAATACATGTGAAAATCTAGATGTGGAGTTTATTATAAGTTGATTTGGTTCTAAGCAAATAACTTTGAATCGAATAAAAATTATGTAAAATATTAGAGACAATTGAATGACTTTTGAATTTAAGATGTAATTAACAGCTCTCCAATTAATTTTTTAAAAGTTTATAACAGAATATTACGTGGCTAAAAGATAATGTTGGTAAATAAAATTAAATTTACTTTTAAAGAATGATGAAAATTTTTAAAACAAATTGGTACATTTTTTTTAATAGAACAAACTTGAACGCTTATATTTTTTTAGGTAAATTACTCTCAAATCTCTGAGTTTAAGGTTTAATAATGCATAGGTCCACGTTATAACATCTGAGTCCTTGCGTTTTAATAAATTATCAAATAATTTTTTATTTTTTTTTATTAATTTTTTTTAAAATTACCATTATACTCCTCCCCTTCTCTCTCGAGTTTTAAGAGAGGAGGAGGAGTATAATGGTAATTTTAAAAAAATTTAATAATAAAAAAATAAAAAGGACCTATTTGATATTTTATCAAAACTCATGAACTCTGATGTTATAATTTTAAAAATCTAGCCCCGTGTATTATTAAGTCTTAAATTCAGGGACATGAGTATAATTTATCTTATTTTTAATACTAATATGATTTTAATTAAATACATTTTAATGATCTTAAATAAATTATTTTATCTTGTTGATTTTAATATTATATATTACATTATACATAAATTTAACTATATTTTATATTTTATATATTTTAAAATAAAAATTAAATTTATTTCAAATTCAAAATATATATTACAATAATAAATAAAATTATATCACATTACTCACATATCTTAACATAATAATTTTTTTAATAGGCATTATAAATTAATTTTAACTTTATAAAAGTATTAATTTGGGCTCCTAAAATCCCAGAGCACTGTCATTTAGTCCCAATGAAGAAATAATTATAAAGTTTTTACTATTATAATGTAAAATTATTTTTAATTATTAATTTTTTTAATTTTTTAATATAATATTAAAAAATTAATATTTATATTTTTAGTTTTAAATTAAAAAAATGGTAGAAATTAAAATTTAGATTTTTACTAAAATTTAAAATTTTATGCAGTAAAAAATATAATAATTTTTAAAGATATATATAATTCAAATTAATTAAACATGATCAAAATTTATATTTTTTATAAAAAAAATTAATGAAAGCTAAGATTTTAAAAAATAGATCAAAACTATAACTCTTTTATAATTTCATAGGTCAAAATCAGAATCTTTAAAAATTATGATCAATTTTTAGTACCGGAACTCAAAGCTCGAATGTAATTTATTTTTAATTTAATTTCATATTATATATCACTCTCGATAAAAAATATTTAAATTTAAATTTATTAAAATTAATCTTTGCTAATTAACCCTTTTAAATTTAAATAAAATTTTTACTTTTAATGACAATTTATCTATCTAAATTTCACATTCTATAAAGTTGAACTAACAACATTTTAAATTTTTTACACCAATTTTATTTGTATAAAATTAATTTTATTTTATGTTATATATAAATTAAAAAAAAAAACTTTAGCTCACATTTTTCCAGGTTTCTAAATAAATCCTCTGGGATTATCAGTTATTCACCTAACAAAAGCGGTTAATCAGATTTATATCAAATCTTCTTCATAAATACGGATTAAGATTTAAAGCAGAATTAAAAAGGAAGAACAGTTATAGAATTTATTGGAGGAGAGAAGTGGTGATCTAAAAAGCAGACCTTTTTAGGGTTCTTCGTCACAAAAGGCTCAGCTTTTTAACTCCGTAGATCCTCTGGGTTTTCTCGCCGTAAGGTTAGGTTTCTTTGTCGGTATTTTTGGCCCGGTATTTTCATCTTTTTAGCTTCTTTGCTGAATCTTGCCTGTTCGGTTTTCAATGTGGTTTTAGAATCGGATTACAGATGATTCTTTCTAGCGAGAAATCGAAATGCCGGTAATCGTAACTTTTGATTTTCCCCTTTTCTTCCTCTCTCCGGCTTCTGCTAGGCTTTTCTGTTTGATCCCGATTCGTTTCTTCTAGTTGATTCCGGTTTAGATTCAGAGATGATTGTTCTAGGTTTTCACGATTGTTCTCTGATATTTTTCCTATGCGTTTTTGGTTCATTAATGCCGCATTGTTCTTTCTCACCAGGGATTGAAGTGATAATCTTTGCTTTTTGCCCGCCATGATCTTCAGAAAGGGATCTGAGGTGGAAGTCCTGCTCCAGGACAAGGATCTCTGTGAATCCTGGCGACCTGCTACGATTGTGGGTGGTAATGATTGGACCCTCATTCTTTTGTATGATGATTGCTGTTCGGATTCGAGTGTAATCAGAGCTCCGAGGGAGTGGCTCAGGCCACGCCCTCCTCCGGTTGAGCTAGAAAGCTTTGCTGTTGGAGATACTGTGGAAGTTCTTGAGAGAAAATCATGGAAGCTCGCGCAAATCACGAGAATTCTCGGTGGCAGAATCGTTGGTCTTAGGCTTCTTGGATCCTCTGAGGAATTAGACGCCAGCTTTCAACAGATAAGGAAGCCATTTTCTTGGAAAGACAACTGCTGGACTGCATTCCAAAATGTTGGTACTTTTAATCCTTTCTCTTCATTTCAGGTTTTTATTTGAAATTGTGACGCAATACTTTGTCCAGTTTTCGTTAGATTGCACAAAATTTGTTCTTTTTTCTATTCAATTTGCTGCCAGAGTTGCCATTTACTTGCCTCTACTGTTCTGCTGCAACTTGAAATTTATGATTTTGAGAGTGCAATTGGTTCAATGTTATTGCTATGCCATGTTATCTGAAGAACTTAATTATTTAGTTTGATATAAAAATTTAAATTTGTCTTTTAGATATCACTCTAAATTGGATTTACATATCCATGTCATTTTAGAGCAATAATTTTGTAAGGGGATGGAAAGAGAGAGTGGTTGGTAAAGAGGAGTTACTAAAACTTGACAATATCAAAAGCTAGTTAATAGCATTATTTACTTTTAATATGATATTGAACCAAATAAATTAATAATAATTTCTGAATAGCATATTCATGTAGATTATATTAACATTTAAATAATACTGTCATCTAAATTGCATTAAGGTGATGTGTGGTTCGATGCTATCTTGATATTATATCATGTTATTTAAATATTATGACATTTAGATAACATCTTTTGATTGATAATTCTATAAATTTGTAGAAGGTTATATAAAGATATTGCGAAATCAAACAATTATTTTCTCTAAATAATATGACATAACGTCAATATAACATTGAACCGCCTAAACCAAATGCTCCCTAAGTCTCCAGTAATTTAGTTTATATAAATGAGGATGCTAAGATGGATAAGTGGACATACACGAAAGAATAAGATGAGAAATAAATATATTTGTGAGAATGTTGAAGTAGTCTCAATGAGGATAAGTTCAGAGAGAATCTCATCTTTGATGGTTTGGGCATCTATATTGTAAGTCGATAAAAATTTCGGTAAAGAGAATTGAGTTGTTGGATCATGCTCATGTAAAAGGAGGAAGCTGACCAAAGATTACATGGCAAAAAAAGGAATGACTTTGTATACTTTAGTGTTAAATGATGAGTTGTTATTTGGTAGAGTGCAATAAAAATAAAAGATTCATGTATGGGATAAAGGCTTAGTTGTTGTTGTATAAGTGTTTACGGTCTATCTATGCTTATAACTAAATTGATGCACTTGATGCATTATTTTGCTTGCAGTCTAATTTCATTTTTTTCAAAGAAAACCTCAATTTTTTGTTAATTCTTTGTGTCATCCATGCACCTATGTGCAGGAATCTAAAGGGCATGAGATCGGCTACATGAGAAAGTGCTCAAATATAGTGATGGGTCAAAAGACTATTGGTGGACTTCCCTATCTTGATATTTCTGACGGTGAATCTTCCTCTGTTGGTAGCTGCTGTGGTAGAAATGTTTTAGTTCAGGAGCAGAATAGTCAGAGGAAAAAGCTTCATGATCATTTTGATCATGTTGATTCATTCTATTATTATCTTGAAGAACAATCTCAACGTGGAGAAGAGGAAATTCAGGCAGAATCCCACATATTGCATCTAGATTCCTACTTTTTGACTTTGAGGGCATTCTATGCATGCGGTTCCCCAAGTTGGGAGGAAGAATTAACACTTACAGACCTCCGCACTGCTCTGAATATCACGAATGAGGAGCACAAAGCTATAGTTAGATATTTGATGTCTTCTGAGAGGTAAAAGAATGGCTACCCATGAAGTTGCACTTTACATATAATTTGCTCTACACTTTTTAGCATTTTTTGGTTATTAAGAGGGAGAAGTCAAAATTTAGCAATTGTGTCAATGTCTGTATATGGTTCGAATTGGTCTTAATAACTTGTAATTTTGTTCTTTCAATAAGATTCAGCCAATGAAAGTTTAAGGAATCAGGGTGTTGATGTGATTATTATGATGATATAATTTTGCCAGTGATAATGCTGCTAGACCATACTGAAGTTCTTGTTTCTAGCAAGATTCAAGAGAAATTGCTAAGATAAACTATAAGGATCAATGGTTAGGGCTGAAGTTTCATGCCACTTAAAATTCTATTGATAATAACATTTATGAACAGAAACCTTTTACTCCCCATCATAAATATTTTACATTTTCCTTTTTGGTTTGTTTCTTTTCTTTTAGCCTGTTCTAATTTTTTTCTCACCTCCTTGTCTTTTCTTGCCTTTTCTTCTAGTCATCTTCTTCTCTTCTCTTCTCCTCCCCTTCAGTTGTGTTTCAAAAAGGTCATATGAACCTGCTTAACCACTAAAATCAAAAAGTTTATTTTATCAATCTAAATACAATGTTATATGATGTTGAGGGAAAAATACATCACTCTGTATGGATGGAACGCATCTCCCTGCAATGAGAGAAGATAGGAAAACAGAGAAAATCATAAAAGAAAGACACTGTATATTTTAGGTGGAAAACTCTCGAGATAATCAATGCACCCTTTGATGTTCGCAAATATAGGAAAGAAGAGAGAAAAAAACATTAGAATGCTACATATCGTATACACATGTAGGACAAGATTGTTAAGAGATGGTGAGGAGGGAGAGAGTTTGATGTCTTTCTCTTCTATGTATTCCTTGATATTCCTTGATTGCTCCCCTTCCTTCTAGTGGAAGTGCCGAAAGGGAAAAAGAGAGATCTCCTTATTAGTGAGAGGCCCTTGCTTTTTGTTGGACATCATCACATGGGAGAGGTCGACCTGTGAACGTCTTCTAGAGATTTTTGAAAAACTATCTTTTGATAATGTGCCACCTAGTGATATTAAATACTGGAGGATTCCCATGCGTTGGAAAGAGAGTGGGGACATATATGGCCATATGGGGGATGGTTGATGGCAATCAATTAGTGAAGGTAAAAATGCTGGCTATTTTATCTGGGTCTAGTGGATAAAGGCGATTGTACTCCAGTCAAGTGGCATCTATAGTATTGACCGACATTCTTTGAACTTCTACTAAAAGGCTAGTCTAGTGGAAAATCGATGACATAAGTTTGATTGAAATCTAATGGCTTGATTTGCAACATAGTTTTGCCTGTGGTCTCAATGAGGAGTCACAATATGTTTTGTAATCTTCTCATAAACTAATAACTTTCTAGAAATACATTAATATTAGAGGCCTGTTTGTTTGTAAACTTAAATTTAAAAGTTACGAATGATGTAAAATAAAGTTAGTTATTATATTAGGATATGTGAGAGATGTGATATAAAGTTAGTTATTATATTGGAATATTTGAGGAATGTGATATAAGTTAGTTATTATTTTAGTAATGTATGTAGGATGTGAAATAAAGTTAATTTTTAATATTAAATTTTATTTGTGATGTGATATGTCTGGTTAAAATTAAACTAAGTTAATTTTCAATGACCAAACAAACAGGATCTAGAGGGTATAAAGTGCACTGCCACCAATGATGACTATCTCTAGCAAATTCATGTTTTTTGACTTGGCAAATGATCTCCGATTAAGTCAAAATATCACTAGTTTTTCCTCAAAACATATTACTAATTTACCGAATATTTCATTCACTTACCATTGCCATTTTTAGATGGCTGAGAAAAAAAACAACATTTATAATGAGTGTAACTTTTTTAAATATTTATTTATATCAAACATAAATTTTTATATAAAAATTAATTTTATTTCACAGTTAAAAGAATAGAAATAAAATTTATTTCACACTTAACATATATTTAATAAAAAATTAATTTTATTTTTACTCTACAGAAATTTTAACATTAAATTAATTTTACTTCATATTATCACATTAATAATAAATTTTTACTAATTCAAAAAATAATAAATTTTCACTAATTCAAAATTAATTGAATGGAGTGATTATTTGATTTAATGTCATGATTCTAAAAAAAATAAATAATAATTGATTAATTTAATATTTTTTTTAGTAAAAATTTATATAATTATAATTAAAAACATAATATTTAGATATCTAACCTAAAAATTAATATTAAACTAAATACTCCGTGTGTGTATATATATATATATTAATACAAATTTTACAGCCAATTGAAAAATTACTCGAAACTCGATCTATTGTAAGTCATGAATCAGACCTAAATCAACCACGATCCTATCCAATTTTTAATCCAATTTGAGTATCATGCAAGTTGTGTATTTAAATCAGAGTTAATCTGATTCAAATCCAACTCATTTACAGATATAATCATATACAAACAGATATGATCATAACTATTTCTATATCTGTGATTATGATGCCACTGGAACTGATCATGAGCAAGTACAACTTTCGTTAAGAAACAATTTAAAGATTTCAGTTTAGCATTTTAGTAGATCAAAAAGTATGATCCAACACTCAAAATTTAGATCAATTAATTAATCAATTATTGAGACTGAGTCCTCCCCTAACGATATTATGTAGAACTAAAGCAATCTACTGTACTTAGAAGCACTGACATAATCTTCAAACAATTAATCAATCAAACAATTAATCAATCAAACCAAGTGCTATTAGCTTAAAGTAAGAAGTACATAATTTCTCATTTGCACTATCCATGGAGCAATAATCTCTCGTAGAACAGAAACAGCAGAAATTGCGAGTTGAGGTCTTGAGCATTAAAAACAAAAACAAAACAAAAAAAAAACTAAAAAAAAAAAATTATTTCCACAACTTTCTGAGGGACATGTTCTTCTCCGTCTCTTTCTTCATGACCTTTGCCACTGCCATCTCAAAATCCTCCTGCGTAACGTGAACTCTCCTCTCTCGGAGGGCAAACATTCCTGCTTCAGTGCAAACCGCCTGCAAAAAACAGATAAAAAAAACTTTAATCCAAACTCTAGACCAAAATCGTCACGTCCACACAAAAAAAAGGCCAAAAAATAATGTTCAACTCCAAAGACACCACAATCAGTCATCAAACAACAACAACAACAACAACCAAGCCTTAATCCCACTAGGTGGGGTCGGCTACATGAATCCTTTGTTTCCATTGCGCTCTATCAGTTACCAAATTCTTATCTAAGTTTAAGTAACTAAGATCACTCCTTATAGTTTCTTGTCATGTCTTCTTTGGTCTCCCTCTTCCTTTTTGTACATGGGCAAAATCCAGTAACTCAATTTTTCTAACTGGAGCTTCAATTGGCCTGCGATTTAGATGTCCAAACCATCGAAGCCGACTTTCTCTAAGTTTATCCTCAATTGGTGCAACACCAACTTTCTTTCTCTAAGTCATCAAACAGATTGCAAAATAATGGAGTGCAGACACATTTAGCAGAAGAGTAATACTCGCGTGAAATAATTTCTGCCATGCAGCATTACATGATTGAAACCGAGTTTTAATAACTGTACTTATAGTTCAACAAAGAATACTTTTAAAAAAAGTTTACTTTATCGATAATTAACAATGCCACATGTATACGATCAAGGTACTTTTATCGTATAATTCACTTTGTACAATAGGTGCACATGAGTATTATTATTAGCAGGAAAACAAGGGAGAACAAAAACGCGAAGAACTGGAGGGTTGTGCAAAGTTGACAACATGCGACTTGCAACCACTCCCACCGAACAAATTTCAAGCCAAATCATTTACTATTTGAGTTTAGGTCCAGGTTATATGTTTTAGTCTGAATAGTTTTGATAGAACATAATTGCTCAGATCAGGATGATTTTTGGTCTAAAAACATGATGGTTGACAGGTTGACCTTTAACCCAACATGGATCAAGACGAGTTCCTCTAAATCACAATGTATGAATTTCAGTTGCAA
>KZ452013.1:6853382-6882782 GCA_002786265.1 Apostasia shenzhenica | reverse complement strand
CCTTACCAAATCGTTATCTAAGTCTTAAGTAAACAAGGATCATCTCGCTTATAGTTTCTTGCCATGCTTCTTCTTGTTTCTCCCCCTTCCTTTTTGCTACTATGGGCCAAAATCCAGTAACTCAAATTGTTTTCTAACTGTAACTCCGAGATATATGCAAATTCGACTCTAGAACGATTTTAGATATGTGTCCAATCAACCAGATTCTATAAGCCCACTGGAGCCTCCGTTCTCCCTAAGTTTATTCCTCAAATTGGTAATGCAACAAACACCAAGCCAGAACTATCAACATATACATACATATACATAAAACATCAAACAGAAGTGAGACACACAAACACAGATAATATGAACAACTCGTGAAACACAATATAGTGTCAACGCAAAGAGAATAAACAGTACAGCTCGACTTGATAACCCCATAATACAGATTTTCTGACCATGCGAGCACTTTACATTGATTGTTGAAAACCAGCCGGAGCTTTTTAATAACTGAACTCGTTACTTATAGTTCAACAAAGAATACTTTTAAAAAAAGTTTACCTTTATCGATAATTAACAATGCCACATGTATACGATCAAGGTACTTTTATCGTATTAATTCACTTTGTTACAATAGGTGCACATGGAGTATTATTATTAGCAGGAAACAAGGGAGAACAAAAACGCGCGGCAAAACAATGAGCAACTGTGAGCCGAGCTTAGTGAGAACAAAGATATATGACAACACGTTATAATCGACATGTCCGCATATACTAACAATCACGTCCCGACCAAACTTATCTAATGCCAAATCAGTATTTCACTATTGAGTTTAGGATCTCCTTCAATTGGCCTGCGATTTAGATGTCCAAACCATCGAAGCCGACTTTCTCTAAGTTTATCCTCAATTGGTGCAACACCAACTTTCTTTCTCTAAGTCATCAAACAGATTGCAAAATAATGGAGTGCAGACACATTTAGCAGAAGAGTAATACTCGCGTGAAATAATTTCTGCCATGCAGCATTACATGATTGAAACCGAGTTTTAATAACTGTACTTATAGTTCAACAAAGAATACTTTTAAAAAAAGTTTACTTTATCGATAATTAACAATGCCACATGTATACGATCAAGGTACTTTTATCGTATAATTCACTTTGTACAATAGGTGCACATGAGTATTATTATTAGCAGGAAAACAAGGGAGAACAAAAACGCGAAGAACTGGAGGGTTGTGCAAAGTTGACAACATGCGACTTGCAACCACTCCCACCGAACAAATTTCAAGCCAAATCATTTACTATTTGAGTTTAGGTCCAGGTTATATGTTTTAGTCTGAATAGTTTTGATAGAACATAATTGCTCAGATCAGGATGATTTTTGGTCTAAAAACATGATGGTTGACAGGTTGACCTTTAACCCAACATGGATCAAGACGAGTTCCTCTAAATCACAATGTATGAATTTCAGTTGCAAATTTTAATTTGATAACTAATTGGGTCAGATTCATATTAAGATTATCAGGTAGAGCACATTCAAAGGACCTAAAACCAACTTATTAACTCGTTTTGCCACTCCGTAGCCCTGCATCAGGTATGAGTAGAAAATGAATCTGGCCTCCTCATGGACAGACATGATACTTCACATGGAAAAAAATAAAAAAAAAAATCAACCCTTAATTTGACTGAAAATGCTCGAGTTTAACTAAAAGCAGCAAGAACTTGTACCACCTGACAGGCTGACACTATTTGCCAGCTTTTATTGTATTGCATCATTATGAAATCTCTTTGAAAACTCGGCAGGAGACAAAGTGATTGGTAGGACTACGTGACAGAAGTTCAACTGAAGCCCTCACAACGCCGCCATTACTGATTCCAAGAATAGTTATAATGAAAAACAAGCATATGAACTCCGCAAACTATGCCTCACTAATACACACCGTAACATGCATTTTAAATGAGTATCGGCAAATGAAAAATGTAGAATTGGGCGATGAAATATTGCTAAAATAGATAAAACTAAGTAAGCTATAGCAAAAAATTGCATAAATCAGACATGAAGCATTGCTAAGAATAAAAAGAATTAACTGAAATATTTAAAAAATCAGTCAACATAGTTAGGAAAATATAATTGACTACTGAAGATAAACAGAAATACAAAAGGGGGGGGGGGGGATGATACCTTAAGCTCGGCACCAGATGCCCCATTCATCTTCTCAGCAATCTTCTTTAGATCAATACCACGCATCAAGTTCATCTTTCTTGAATGAATTTTCAGAATATCAAACCGAGACTGCAAAACACTAAGAAGAGTTAGTCCATAATAGAAACTAATGAAAGGCAATTTTTGGTAGAATCAAGAACAAACCTCTTCATTAGGGTTAGGAAACTCAATTTTTCTATCGATCCGACCAGGCCTCAGCAGGGCTTGATCCAAAATATCAATCCTATTAGTAGCCATCAGAACCTGTTGAAAAAAATCCAAGGCAACTATTTTCAATGACATCACCAATAGTTTGATAAGATTTAAAGAATAACAGAGATTGTTACTTTGATCTTGTTTGAAGCTTCAAATCCATCTAACTGGTTGAGGAGTTCAAGCATGGTGCGCTGCACCTCGCTATCACCATTGCCGGATCCAGATTCCATCCTAGCAGATCCAATGCTATCAATTTCATCCATAAAGATGATAGAAGGAGCATGTTCCCTGTAATGAAGCCAAGTACGGACATTCATTATGTGCAAGAAAAATAACTGAGTGAAAGGGTAGGGGGATTGACTAGAATTTCCAGCAAGGTCTAAGAAAAAGCTTCCAAAGATGAATAGTCACCAACACCAACCAATGACTCAAAATAAACTCTATACAAGCTGATGATATGATAAATATGCTGTCATACAATAGCACAATTGATATTTATATCATGTCATTCTATGTAAACAGAATAAAAAGAAAAATCATGAACCAAACTGACTTGAAAGACAATTAACTTCTAAAACAAGATGCAGCAGGTTTGTATCAAGTTTAGGAAATCAAATGCTAATATAATCCTATTTTTAATCATGCCCAGTCAAACGCTGCCATAGTTTTTTGATCCAACCCTTACATTCAATCTGAATTATGCCAAAAGTTTATCCCGTATTGTAATATCCAATATGAAACTTCTATCTTACGAAACAAGTCAAATTTACTCTAACCAAAAGCCTAACACTCAACAGCTTCAAGATTAAAACTATAATTTTCATTGACAACCAAACCTTTTTTTTTTAACTTTAAGCCTAAAACTAAACTGAAAATTTAAGTTACAAAAAAATAACTATGCACTCTTGAACCAAGCGAGAACTATTATCTACCAGCAGGTAACATCCATCTCTTGAGCATAACCACACAACAAGACTTCAAAATCTCTTACTTAAGAGCTGGTAATGAATACCTGGCCATAACAAAGAGCTCCCGAACCATTCTCGAACCCTCTCCAATGTACTTCTGAACCAATTCAGAACCAGAAACTCGAATAAAGGTACAATCCGTATGATGAGCAACTGCCCTTGCCAGCAAGGTTTTCCCGGTACCAGGTGGTCCATATAATAAAACCCCCTGTAAATGACAAATTTTAAAAGGTTAGCATTGTATTCTGCCATGCAGAAGACCTAAATTTCAGGTATAAAAAAGTTTATAAAAAAAAGTGTCGGCCCAATACCTTAGGCTGAGCTATTCCCAGACTTTCAAACAGCTCAGGGTGTTTGATTGGAAGTTCAATAACCTGCACATAACACAATAAAGATACTAAGCCTCCAACTTTATCATTACAATGCATGCATTCATACTTATGTTCTATATTCCAACAATAACAAATTTTTTCTAACCTCTTTAATCTCCTTGATTTGCTGGTCTAGTCCACCAATCATATCATAAGTAGAATCAGGAACCTTTTCGACCTTCATAAGATTAACCAACGGATCTACTTTACTTGGAAGAATCAAGTGAAGCACATAGCTATCATTGCGAAGAGCAACTCTGGCTGATGGTGTGATCTTTGTAATGTCAATATTCTTATCCACGTCAACAACATATTTACCTTCAGGATGAACCTGACAATCGTATCAAGCTAATAAGGTTTCTATCTTAAGTAAATATTACCTCTTTGGGAACAGGGAAAAATAGCAGTAATAAAATATTCATAGAAAAAAAAATCCAGACGCTAGTAAGATTTTCCAATATCTGTTATTCAAATAAGTCCAGACAGAAACAAGATGAAGCACCTCCAACCCAACCAGACCATTCAATACCAATAGAAGGAAAAGTACATATGCTACATGCATCAATACCATCCTGGACTACAGTTTGTGTAGCAAGCTTGACCATTTCATATACTAATTTACTCTTCCTGAATACAGCTTACATGATGTACCAAAGGCACTTCAGCATATGAAAGGTTGAAAACGGTAACATGGTAAAAGTTCACCATGCTAGACTTGGAACTTGAATATCCTCTACAATGAAATACATATATGATAAATTCAACAGGTCAACAATTCGCTTCAAACAAGAAAGAAACATGCCATTCACTAACACAGAGCATGCCAACAAATGTAATATGGATCCCTAAGGTGGCGTACTACACACAGATCATTTTTTAAACCGATTCAGAAGGTTTTGAGTTGTCTCCCACTGAAGCCTGAATAAGCTCCCAGCCAAATTTTTAACAGAAAGAATGTCAACCTTGAAGAGGAAGAAGAAGAGGAAGAAGAAGGAACTATATGATCTCTTACAAAAATCCACAAGAACCACATAGCTAAAGAAGAAAAACATGGGAATTAAGGATAGAATGTCAACCTTGAAATAATTTCATGGCTCTGTCAACAAAATGACCAACATGACAATTCTACGGCCTCAAACACAATTACACCAAAATAAGGCAAATGATTCCAAAGTTGAGACCTAAACAAAAAATAGGCCTGACCTTAGATAAAATCAACCTAAATAGGACAATATGAAAAACAAAATTGGTCATGTTGACAGCTGTCTGCCGAAGCTACTTAGCTACTTAGCTACTTTAGGCATCATTAATTTAAAAGTCTGATCTAACTCCCTTCTTTCCTGAAGTTTACATTCATGTTATATCATCTTTTTATCATTGACACTGTTACATTAATATGCAGACATAGATCAGCATGGTATGACAGAATATTTCGACATGCATTTCATAGTGCTATTAATCCGAGATTTCATTTCCATCATCATTTCTTAGAAAATTCCCCAGCCAAGCTGTACCACATATGTTTCTCCAAATGCCAGGCCACTTATATTTCTAACTACCATATCTAAAAAAGGAAGAAACACATAACAAGATAATATCATAACCCTTCCACTAGACAAGTGCTTATTTCTAATGACATTGAATAACCGAGCCCTTAGATGATTAACTTATACAGAGCAGGCAAATAAATAAATAAATGAAGTCTTGATCCTGAAATAGTTAAGAGCCATCTACATGGATGTAACTTCATCTTAAAGAGCCATGTAAACATACCAAGAAGATAGAGCATAATGGAATACTCACCTTGACTAGAACCTTGGATTTCCCCATAACTTTCACAACTTCACCAACATAGGATCCTGGCTCTTGAAGCAATTGCAGCTCTTCTCTTAATGCTCTCACTGCAATTAGAAAAGTAGATATAAGACAACACACAAACCAAAAGTGCAATCAGAAAACTAGATATAAGACAACAAACAAACCATAAGTGCAACAAAAATACCATGATTGGAATATGATAAGCATGTGAGCATAAACATGATACAACAACATAATTGAAGTAGATGATCAACACAGAGCTGGCCCAAGGTGAGGTTCTAACAGTTAATGCTACACTGAATATATCCCTTGCACACAGATGCACCTGCACCGAGCATATCCTTAAAGAAGACTCCTATTGAGGGGAATCGCACTAGTTATCAAGGTATACTTGATGCAACACCCCTCAACAAGAACCTTCTTTAGGGATATAATCAATACACCTATGTTCAAGGAATATACTCAGTGCACTAGTGTCAAAGGTTAAAACCCTCATCACAGGCAGTCTGGTGCTCTATTAGCAATGAAAGCGTCCCCAATAAAACATATAATAGTGGTTAAAAGTCAAAGAATGGTCCGACCTTGTAGTGTCAACCGAAAGTTCCTTTTTATAGATATAATTGGTTATCAAGGTATATCACTTAAACAAGGCTCTGCTCCTCAGTAGGTGCACCATTCTTTAGGGATATATTGAGTACAAGTGTATTCAAGAGATATATAACATGTAGCAATGTTAAAGGCTAGACCCCACACATCACATGGTAGTTGGGTATCCTAATTGCAATGAGTCGTCAGAAGAGATGAGACAATGGACTTAACGAGGACTTCTATGCACATAATTCGCAAACTATGGGATTAACTCAACCTATTCTACAAGTACTCCATGATCAATGATGCGAGAAGATGAAGCTTGCACATGTCATGGAAATTCAGATATGGGAAAGTTGCAGAATAGAATCCAAGAAAAACAAGATTTAGTATGTCGTCGATGAAACATAGTCATTATGGGGATAGAAAACTGACAAGTGACAACAGCAAATAATAGTCGGTAATAATGAAAAATTATGGAGTATAATATTACCTCACAGTTACAAGCACACAGAGGGATAATATGTTTGAATGTTACAAGTGACACTCATGGTATGTAGACTGTATATGTATTATTGATGCCTGCAAACAGAGTATGTATGCATGCAAGTCATCTAACTTTTAGTTAACATATTTTAAGCATAGATTTACTCTTAACTGTTCTTGTGACCTTGAGGTAGAACTACTTAATCTACTACAAGATAGCCTCTAATAATTGATCCAAATCCTTTCAACATGATTTGAATTTGAAGTTGAAACAAAGTTCATGTTTAAAATTACAGGCATATTTTCAAGCTCAAGTTAAATTGACTCACTAGAAATCAACTCATTTCCCTCCCTAAAAACAAGCTGACCATATAGGATTTGAACATGCTGTATTACATAAAGAATTCGTAAAAAGTTATCCCAATACATTGCTGATGATCCTTACACAAGTTCATTTGTAGTTATCTATAATGCATTCTATTATGAGATACATAATGAAAATTGATGATAACAAACCTAGATGTTATTCATATGTATGAAGAGCTACATGTGCAACGTTTCCTCCATTCCCTTGTGCCCGATTTAAAGGTACCAATATAGATGAAAAACTAAATAGAATATTTTAATTGAGCTAAGCAGGACATGTGCTGTATAGTGCATTTAATTAAGCTAAGCAGGACATGCGTGTGTAGGGCCATCATGCTTAGCATACCATAATTCCTAAGATCTCACGAGCTGAAGGCATTTGAACTTAAAACGGGAGTAAACAAATATAACTACAAGAGTCAGAGATCATGATTAATGCTTAGGTAGCCGAAAAATGATTTCTTTTTTCTTTTTGAAAATGCAGAAAATTGATTTCAATCAAACATTTGCTATTATACATGATTTTTTTTATGGAATTATACCATGATTTTGACTGTAAGGAAAAAACTTCCATCTTGAATGATATATACTCTGTACAGTAAAAGCTAAAATGATCTGCAATGCCCCCATCATCCACCATGCCATTAGCTCAACAGAAGAAGAAGGATCAAGTTTAATGATATCGACTAGGGTTTCTGCCCGAAAGCCACGAAAGGGAGAGCAGGAGGAAGAGAACGAGAAGAATTGTGTTAGCCACTAAGTTCCGCCTCCAGGCAGAGAAAGAAAACGAATCCCCAAATACCTAATTATTCTAGTCCAAAAGAGCCGCAATTTTAGTCTCATCAATCAACAAAATAAACGTTTCCCCCTGAACGACTACGACCCACGAACAGGAACGGAGTACGGTTTGGGTTAAGAACAACACTTACCCTTGGCGTTGAGGTCGTTGCGCTGAGCCTCCAGGCGATTGAGGTTGTGCGTCTTCTGGCGAACATGCAGCTGGAGATCGTGTATGTGCTGCAGGTAGTACTGTCTCAGCCCCTCTCCTCCGGCTCCCCTCGACTTCGCCGGCGGCGAGCACATCTCTCCGTCGGACTCCGTCGGGTGTGGCGGCGCTTGCTTTGCCTCGATCGCTACGGACGCCATTTTTTCTCCGCCGTCTGTTTCATCCTTCGAATTCGACCGCTGTTTCGGTTTTATGGAACACGAAAATCAACAAGTCGGTGCGATGAGCTGATTTGGAGTTTCTTTATTCATGGATCTGGAAGGCCCAGTAAAATTGGGCTTTTACTTGCGTTGCACGCAGGCCCATATGTTCAGCTAGCATAAAAAAAAAACCATAAAAACCATTAAAAAGTTAAATAAAAATAAAAAATTTAAAGGGCTAATTACCTAAATGTAAAAAAAAAAAAAATATTACCTATGCTCTATCCTTTTCATAAAATTTAAATTTGATATGTAACATGACAAGTTTTTAAATAAGAATGTAATATTTAATATTTTATATAGCATATATGCAATTATTTTAAATTTTAAATTTTAAATTTAAAAAACTTAAATTACATTATGAAATAAAAAATTTTAAATTATATTAAAGTGATGTTTGATTTAATGCTGCCAAGATTTTGTTTAGATAAATAAATTTTTTGACTTAATATATACATTTGTTTAATTATTGTATAATAAATGCTTCATTATGTTTTGATTTGATTTATACATTTTTAAAACACAAGGCATAACTTATTATAAAAAATATATAATATATAACTAAAAATTATTATCTTTGCATAAAATCAATATCTAGACTGTAATTTTTTTTATAATTAAACTAATATAATAAAAAATAAAAAAGTGAATACTAAAAAAAAATTATTTCAAATGATTCAAGAATAAAACAGGAATGATAAACAAATAACTAAATGTATAACAATTAAGATATTTAGTTTTAATTTTAAATTAATTTTTGATGCTATTTAAGGGAAATTTTTCAGTTTTTTCAATTATACTATTGTTTTCAAATTCATTTTTAGGTGAGTCATCTGAGTCATCTCAAAATCATCATCTGAGTTACCTCAAATCATCGTCAGCAATAGCCAACTCATCTCAAATTATTACTAGCAATAGCCAACTCAGTAAAGTCATATTAACAATAACCAACACATGGCAACGCGACACTCTAGCAGTACTATAGCAGTGCGAACAACTGTAGCAGTATGAATACTGTAGTCATGATAATATTGTACTCTATTACTAATCCTGTATACTTTTCTATCTATAAAAGATGACCCCCGACTTGTAGAAGGGCATCAGAAAAAATGAAACATTATCCATCTCTGTTCTTCGTCCTTCTGGTACTTCGTCTCCTCCTTCGCCTCCGTCCCGATCTGGTATCAGAGCTAAGTTTGTATCTAGTCCGTAAGTATGTACTAACTATCTGATAATAATATTATTTTTTCAATTACCTAATTCTTCTGATGATGATTTTGAGATGACTCACCATCACTTTTATGAGTTGGCTATTCTTAAGTACCATGTAAGCATATTTTAAAATATATTAATATATATGGATGCTTATGATCTTTAGACTTAAAATTTTAAAGAGAACTAAAAAACGTTTAATAAATATAATTCTGTTTGACATTCTATTCTGTATTTTGTAATTTTTTGAATGACTGAAAACAGTAGTATAATTGAAAAAACTGAAAAAAATTTCTTAAATAATATCAAAATAAATTTGAAATTAAAATTAAATATTTTAAAGAAATAAGTGGTACGAACCTAGCAAATAATTTTAAACTAATTATAAAAATAATAAATAAAACTTATGATAATTTATACATTAAGAATAATAATAATATGATTGAAGTAAAAGAGAATATAAAAATTTTAATTAGTTAGTGAGATAAAAAAACCAACTAAATATAAGGAGAATATTAATGATAATAAGAAAAAATATTATCAATGGATAAATGTTCCTCTAAATAAAAAATAAGTTATTCAAATTCATAATAAAATAGAATATATAAATATTATAAATAAAATAAATATATTAGAAGACTTTGAAGATTTTGAAGAACAATATAACCTATTTTTAATTAATAAATAAATTCTAGAAGAAAAAATTACAGAATATATTAATAAACCTACAATAGAAAAACTAATAGCCATACAAGAAATATATAAAGATAAAGAAATTTTTTTCAATTATATGATTATAAACCCGATTATGAACTATATTCTGAAACAGATAATAGTAATGAAGAAAACGATAATATTTAAATAAATGAAGAAATTTATATGGAGGTAGGAGAACCCAGTGTTGGAAGAAAATAATTTCATGACGCGCCACATCATAACACGCCACGTCAACATTTTTAATGAATATGAAGATCAACAATATATCTCACAATTGATACAATTAGTAAGAGGATTAAAATATATATAAGCTTATATGACAACCCAACAATTATTAGAAATGATAACCTCAAAATTTGAAGGTTCTGCTTCAATGGTTTTAAAATTTTAGAAAAACTTTCCTCAATTTCAAAAAATAAAAGAAGAAAAAAATAAGGATGATGCTATAATTTTATTAGAAAAATTTTTGTTAGAATTTTTTGCTAGTGGATCTCTAGATAATAGCGAAGATATTGGACGAATAGAAACAATCCTATCACGAATGCAGATAGAAAATATATGCTTTATTGAAGAATTTTCACAAAAATATATGAAATACATTTGAAAATTACTGGTTTTATAATATAATCATTGGGCTCAGATATATTTTAATAAATTACCTACCCCTTAGGTTGAAAAATGTAAGAAAGAATATACTTACCCCTTAGGTTGAAAAATGTAAGAAAGAACATACTAAGTTCATTGACAAAGCCTTACTTTCAGAGCGAACTTCTACAATTTTTTGACCTTATCTTGTTGGAAGAACAAGCTCCTTTTCTTAAAATATATAACTATCTTATAAAGTCTTAAACTTTTTAGAATTGTCCCAAATCTCTTACTCTTAGGCGCCAAATCTTCGATATCCAATATTTAAAATTTGACACTTTGTCATTAAAAGTCAAATGTGCTATAAACTTATTTATGAATTTCTATAAAGAATAAAAACTACGTAGATCTATCTACAAACATAAAAATAAAGCAAAATATACTAAATATTGTATGAATATACTTCACATTTATAAATTTAGTTTACTTCCTCCACGCAGTAAGCATGCTAGACACAGACTTAAATATAAAAAATATCAACATAAATACTATTGGAAACCAAAATATAATAAATCTTGGACTAAACGAAATTTGATATGCGATATAAACCAAAGCAAATTTATAAACATAAAAATATTATAAAAGACAAAAGGATTTTAAAAAGAAACTCTGTAAATGCTTTAAATGTGGTGAAGAAAGTTATTATGTCAATAATTATAAAAAAGATATAAAAATATTAGAAGAACAACAACTTAGAATGATAGAAAATTATTATGATATTCTATCAGAAAAAGATTTATCTAGTTTATTCGATATTGATTATGAAATATTCTTTATTGAAGATATAGATTACCTAGCAATAGAAACAGAAAGTGAATCTGACATCACTAACTCAGATTATCTAACAACTTCATAATCTGAAGACGATTATGAAGAAGAAAATAAAGAGCATATAAACTATGTATTAATGTTAAAGGAAGAAGATAGTGATGAAGAAAATATAAATAGAATAGTTAATACAACTATAAATGAATATAATGAACAATTTATATTTGATAACAATCTATATAAAAAAATAATTAAACTCAAAAATAATACCAAAGGTAAAAATATATATAAAAAAATTAGCCTACAATTAACAAAAAAAGTAATGCATTTTATAGAATACTTTGAAGGTAATTCAGATAGCTCTGAAGAACCAACAACAATAATTAGGTTACAAATCATCACAATGGATAAAAATTAAAGAAATATTAAAAAAGATTAAAAATAGCTATAAATTAAAATATTTTCACTTAGGATGTATACAAATCACAATAAAAGCTAATTTTAAAATAAAACTAGATTCACCTATAATATTAATAATTTTAGATAACAGGCTAATAACAACAGAACAATCCCTTATTGGCATAATACAATCTAATCTTTTATATCAAGTAAAAAATTTAAAAATATTCCCTAATTTCTCTATAAGCTTAAAAGACAAAAATTTAGATCAAAATTTAATGATATTTTATAAACTAGAAAATATTCTTATGTTAAAAGAAAGTAAACCATTGACTTTCACCTGGAGATTACTAGGACATTTCTCTGAAATTAATAATGTAGAAATCCGACTTATACCTTCGAATATTAGATTAGATGATTTACATAAGCAGTATTTTGAAATTATATATCCCAAATAATTAACAAATAAAGACATACAACTTCCTATAAAATAGAATATAAACCTAAAAAAAATTAAAAATATCATATATTAGAAAAACTCCAATAAAATAAATACAAATAAGTGAAGGAAGACTTTCTATAGGATATAATAGACCATTAAATAAAATAGATCCCATAAATATCTCATCAAGAAAAATACAAATAAAAGATCTAAATTAAGAAGATATTAATTTACCCAACACCAGCCTACTAAAAGATAGCTTGAAATTAGACTTAAGTATAATACAGGTATTAGTCAGTTTTAGAGAAAAACTATAACACTAAAAGCATTAATAAATACGGGAGCTTCATTATCACATATATTCAAAATTTACACCATTAAATATTCTTGCACTATTCGTGAGAAATACCTGAAACATACAAATTTTTTTTCGATCGTTGGGATTAAAAATGAAACATACAAATGTGAAAGAAATGAATCGATGAAATGAACGGAAATCAAAGTGGATTACGAAAAAAAAAAATTATCACAAATAAATGGTTTCCTAAAAAAATAAAGTGATGAAGATGATATCATAAATAATTTTTTACAGTAAATATTATAAATGATTTTGAAGTAGACATTTCTGTAATTAAAAAGAAATTAGGGTTTGATTCAATTCCGAGTTAATCTAATATTTGTTCAAAATTAAATTGAAAGCTTTTGATTTGATATCGATTTGATCTAAAATATGAATGAGAATTGTTTAATCCAATCTCGATTAGTGCTATGTTTGACTCGTTTATTATCGATATAGTTTGATCTAAGCTAAAGTTGATTTAAATTTTAATTAATTTTTGACCTTCTAATTTAATTTATATAGTTTATATTGACCTAATTGTTACAAAATAGAAATAAACAAGTTAATTTATGGTTAATATGATTTGAATACAAATTATTAATAAAATTCTGATTTAATAAGTTATTTGAAAAAAAAAATATATTAGTTTCAAAAAAATAATATATAAATATTTATAAATAATATATTTTTTAATTTAATTTCGAGTCGCCGGTTATCTACTGACCCAAAATTGAATTTGTAAAAATCTTAAGATATAAAAATAATTTATTATTCAATTAATTTGGATAGAATCAAAATAAAGTGGAAATAAACAAATTTTGATTTGTTTTTTCGTTAGGACCAAATCAGGACCAAAGTAATACTAATTTAAAAAACAGTAGTAATAATAATAATAAATAAAATTTTTTAATCATTCTACATAAATTTTAATATAAATATTATTTTACTTCACATAATTAATAATTTTTAATAAAAATATATATACTTTATTTCACATCGTAGATCAAAATATTCAAATCTAGTATTTTTAGTATAAAATATAAAATAAAATTAATTTTTTTTATTAAAAATTATTAAATATGTGAAGTAAAATAATATTTTTTTATATTAAAATTTATGTAGAATAATTAAAATTTTTTATTTATTATTATTATTATTATTGTCTTGATTTGATCATTTAGGCCTTGTTTGGCATGAGCCAAAAAATGGGCAAAAAAATATCTTAATAATATTTTAAATTTATTATAAATTTTAATAATTTTATTTCACATCCAACACAAATTCCAACCTTAAAATCAACTTTATTTCACATCCAACACAAATTCCAACCTTAAAATCAACTTTATTTCACATCTTACACACTTCTCAATATTAAAATAAATTTCTTTTCCATCAACTTTATAAAATAAATTATTTTCTCTTTCCTTATCCAAATTTATCTTCCAACCAAACAAGCCCTTAATCCTCGCACGAACAAGAATCGACGAAACAGCTGGAGCAAGTATTATTTTTTGGTGTTTGGAATTCAGCACAATGTAGCTGATCTGTCCTGCGCGGTTCGTACTTCGTACTCTACCCGTCCATCATATTTCCTTCAGCTCCGCTTCTCCTTCTCAGGAGGAACTTCGCAGTTCACAAACTGCCGGGACCGCGAAAGGAGCATCGGCTGCTCGACAGGTTCCAGGTCCTCTCCTTCCCTTCTCCCCTCCACTCCTTCTCTAATGCAACCTCAGCTTATGCAGTTCGACTTCCCTTTCTTCCATCAAATAACGGTCAGCTAGGGTTCGTTCTTCCACTAGCATCACCAATTCAATTAGGGATTCTCCGTTTTGGTTCCGGGAGTTCCTTGCATTTTCTTTTCAACATCTTCTGCGCCACTACCTTTCAATTAAGTTCGGGTTGCCAGAACTTTATTTTCAGTTTCTCCACACTCACGAGTGAGCCTACTTTGCAAAATCGGGATTATGAAGTTACATAGGAGGCATGCTGATGGGGGACTTACTCGAAAGAGTACTTCATGGAAGTTACTCTTTGTGAAGGAAGATTTGACTGTCGCCTCTTTTTAAAACTAATGAGTGTGCTTGTTTCGTTTGCTTTCATCTGACAGCTACTGGATGCCAGTTGCTGATTAAGGATGTATATAAAGAAGGTAAGCTTCCTTGCTGTTAGTTTCTTTTTTTGTCATGGGTTGATTGGTATTGTATGATTTATTTGCTCTGAAGCTCAAATTATTTTCCTGAACCTCTACTATTTTCTTTACCAGATTATCATCGAGGGATTTAAAAGTTATAAGGAGGAGGTGTCAACGGACCCCTTCAGTCCTAAAGTTAATTGTGTTGGTAATGCTTTTATTATATTTATCTTATCGGCTGTTCCTGTCGGAAGTTTTGATACTGTAAATTTATGCAAAATGATGTTTCCAGCTGACTCAAACTCAGCCATAGGCAAGTTGGTATATCCTGTATAATTTGGATTGGCAAGGGCTTAATTATTCTGTTGTAGTATTGGCATAGTTTTATTAGGATAGAGTTAGGTTGGAGTCTTAGAGATGTGTGTACTGGGGGTGATTTAACTTTATTTCTGTTATGTGATGTCCTGATTCATAATCATTGTTGGATTGAAGGAGCAAATAGTCGAGTTTTGGTAATCCGTTGAAATTGATGATCAAATATATTCATTGGATTGTAAGCAGTGAGATGGTAGAAGTGAACTAAGATAATTTTTGCTCTGGAGTTACTGGCTAGATGATGGGAAGGCCACACTATACGAATCGAGCATCTCAGACTAATCTAGCTTTCCTAGGAGGAAGTGGGAAATGGGGCCTTTGCTTTGGTGGTATTTTATTTTGGGTTAAGTCCAATTATTTGAAGCTTTGATCTAAGACTTTGTTTAACAGGAGTACATTTTTGGGATAGTTTGAATTATTTTGAGGTTAGAGAGAGAAATTTATTTTAATGTTACGATGTGAAATAAAGTTATTTTATTATTTAAGATTGTATTGGATGTGAAATAAAATTGATTTATTTATTGAAGTATGTATAGAATGTGAAATAAAATAAAATTTTTAATTTTAAAATTTATGTAGGAAATGAAATATTAATGAGGTGTTTGTAGGAGGAGATTAGGGTATTTTGTAGCTCTCACCAAACAAAGAGGCCTTGTTTGGTTTGAGCCTTCAAAACTATCTCAACAAATTTTTATATTTATTTCATATTAAACATAAAATAGTTTTATTTCACATCACACATAAATACTTGCACATTTTTTCTCTCTAACCTAAGAAACAATCTCCAACCAAACAAAAACAGCTCACATTATTAGACTGAGATGCTTTTAGAACATTGTTGTAACTTACTCAATCCATCTATATGGTTTGGTTCTTCAGTTCCTCATGGTATATGAAAAAATTGACGTAAGAAGACATATACTACTGGAAATACAAGCAAATGTTATCCTGAACATGCTTTGCTTGTTTTCATCTTTTTCACTGGTCAACCATCAACTCAAGCTGACGGGCACTCATCCAAGAGATACTTTGAAGCTCATGCACACTAGAATAAAGAAAAAGAAAGAAATTATAAGTTTTTGATGATTTTTTACTCGCTATGCTACTAAGATTAGTTGTATGAAACTAAGATTAGTTTTTTTTTTTGAAAGTCAATCGTAGCATATAATATTATAAAATCAAAACTAGTTACATCAAGTATAAAGGGATCGATTCTCATTGAGAATTGCACAAAAATCAGCTAGGAGGGATATACCTTTTACTCGACATCACCCGAACAGCAAGAAAAAGCTACAAAATCAGCTGTTTTATTGCCAATCCGGTATACATGTGTAATCCTGTACGCCTTGAAGACACAACAAGTATCAAAAATGATGTTGAGCCGGCTATCATGAGGATCTCCTCTGGTAATTCTCAGGATGGCCATAATGACTAGCGATGAATTTCCTTCCAACCAGATCCCGTTGGCTGTGTATGCTCATTTCCGAGCAGCTCTCAGAATCTTTAATGCTTGTGTCGTCTCTGCTGTGTAAACGACATGAATATTATTGCATTGATTAATATATCTGAATTACTTTAAAGTCTGTATCACAGTGGAAAAGACCATCTAATTATTTAGCCATCAGTAAAATTTGCATACAACATCAATTAAATTTATAAATTTACTTAGAACACACCACTGATTTAGGAAAATAAACAAAATATTATTCACTTTCTAAAAGAAACATGAATACTATTATTTAGGGATGAAATTCAAACTATTAATTAACATTAAGAAAAGAAAAACAAAGGATTCTCATTAATAATATAGATTACAAGTATTGAAGATAGAAAATTGAAGAGAAGGAGTGGAAGAAGTAGAAGCTTCTTTGTGAAGGCATAAAAGTTTTCTAGGCTGTTCGCTGTTGTGGACCACTTGGCTCCGTTCGGTTCCCATGTATGGTTATGTGGCTGACCTTGAATTAGTCAAATACTCTGCATTCGGGAGCTATTATAGATTGTCATTAGCTTGATTTTTTCCATATGGACAATTAAACTGATGTGATGATTTAACTGCACAATAACAATAATGATCAGCATGATAGGGAATTTGACACATATATAGTGTAAAGTAATTTCAAATTGAAAGTTTTTTGCATATGCCACACAAATCATTCTATATTACACCACACTTTTTCTTTCAGAAAAATTAATTCTTTTATAACATAAATTTTGTAAAGAGAGTGCGTGTGGTATAATATAGAAAAAATTCTGTGGCATATATGTAAACACCTCTTCCAAATTTTAGAAAAATAATATATATATTTAAATACATAAATTGATATTGGTGGCATACTGGCATTTATGCAATTTTCCCAAATTATAAAAGCTTTCTTAAAAGCAATTCATCTACTATTGGCATCCTCATTTGATTCATTATGAAGTAGTACTGAAATGTCAAACAATTCAACAATAAATATATTAATGAAATTGTGCAATTTGATCCCTGTGGCTATGAGGAGGGTGTCGTGCTGATCTCTAATCACCCCACCTGTGCTTGCCTCACCATTCGGTTTCACGGAAACGTCAAAGTTGACATTGATCCAATTTGAGGGAGGGGGATCCCACCGGGAAGAGGAGGGGTTGCCATAGTCATTAAGGCTAATGGGATTCTAGTTTTTCAAATTGAGTTCAGGCCTCTCATAAGCTTCGTTTGACCGAAGAAGCACTGCTATGACTTTGGGCGTCAAGTATGGTCTTCCATGAACTCTATCATTGTGTGCCCTCCAAGTGTGGTGTGATGTTGTGTTGTGTCTTGAGGCTTGGAGATCCTTTGGGTTCCTCAAAACCTAGGCCTTGAGGTGCTGCAGCCATGTTTTCAAGGTGTTGCATGAGTCAAGGTGGGCTAATTGTCGGGGAAGAGCTGTTAGGTTGGTGGCTAGTCCTTCAGTTTCACTAGATTCGGTGCCTTGAGTAGTGTTGGGATACCTGAACTGGCTCTCGATATAAGTGTTGCCTGTAGAAGTCAATGAAGAAAAATGAGGAACTAAGATTAGTTGTATGACACTAACACTTTCATTGGTTGAAGACCATTTTGGTCATGACCATGGCCAAAATGGCTTCAACTTTAAAAAAATTAAAATAAAATAAAATTTTATTTTTCATCTGCAATACACAAATTTTAATATAAAAAAATTCACTTTATATTATATTTTACACAATTTTCAGCACATCAATTAATTTTATTTCATATCCTACACAATTTTTAATATAACTAACTTTATTTCCTATCATATACATATCTCAAAAAGTTATAATGTTTTACCCAACATACCTAATTTTTTTATTATTTTTTAATAAAAAAGTTGAAGGCTATTTTGGCCATGGCACTGGTCAAAATTGTCTCGAATAAAATAGTCTTTAAGATTCATTGCTTACTTATGATATTATGATACATGGCCTTCATTGTTTTTTACCTTTCATTGTTTGTTTTTGGTTGAGTTGCTCAAAATTTATTTTCTCACTCTATCCTTTCTTTGTCCTCCAGTTGGTGCTAATGGATCAGGGAAAACAAATTTTTTCCACGGTAAAGATTCTTTAATTGCAAACTGTTATGTCTGGAAGCTTATGATGAATGCTTATTTTTATCTGGCTGCTCTTTTATTTTGGGAAATGAAACTTGTTTCAGCTATACGCTTTGTCCTCAGCGATCTCTTTCAGAACTTGCGCAGTGAAGATAGACAAGCTCTTCTCCATGTATACTTTGTATTAATTTTCTTTCGTCTTCTCAAATGTATCTTTTTACTGAATATGGATCTGATCTTTGTTGAGTGACAACCTTAGGAAGGTGCTGGCCATCAAGTGATGTCTGCTTTTGTTGAGATTGTATTTGACAACTCTGACAACCGTATCCCTGTAAGTTCTTCATCCCTATGGAACTTGGCGAAGTCTAACAATATTTGGATCGTGATTGACCTCAAAATATCACTCAATATAGGTTTTGCATATAATCAATTTCCTGATTTTAGCTGAAGAATAGATGATACTTATAAACTAGTATATGACCATGTGCAGATAAAAACCAATGGATGCTACTGTCTTTAAACCTTTATGTGCCAGTAATGATTAGGGCTTCTTTATAATTTTAGTGATACTGATATCAACTTTTGAAGAAAGTTTTGGCGTACTCTCTTATCGATCCAACTGGTTCAATGCATGTGCGGTAGCCTATGAATGAAATATCTGCAAACTAGTGTGAGTGCACTAGTGTAGTATGTCTGCATAGATGCACTTCTCAGAACCTCTTGATGGCATACCCGACTAGTTTTTAAGTTAAATTGAAGCTCTCCTTGCATGAGTTTGGTTGATTTGCGGCATTTGCCTGCATCTTCAGTTTGTCACTTATATGTTTTTGCTTGAATAAGCTCTTTATAAATAGTTTCTTTGTTGGCAAGTTGTTTGTGGTTATTCTAGAATGTTATTTATATAATAAATAAATGAAAGCATTGCATTATTCGAAAGCCAATAAATAATTAACTTCACATCATGCTCTTCTTTGGTTGTTAGCAAACTGTATAACTTTCTTACTTGTTATGCTTGTTGCTATTGTTGACATCACTATTTCTCAGAAGGGTGCTGCTTTGGTTCTGGCACGCTTAACCGTCAAGTTTCTATCCTTAATCTTATAGTTTTTCCCTCAAAAGGCCCTCTACATGTTGGGGTGGTCACATTATTACTTATTTATCATAGGATCTCCTCCCGACTTGTCCATGGGGGACTACTTTATCGTGTTATTTGTATGGGATATACCTAAGGGTACTTTGTCATCTCAAATGTAAAGTGTGACCTCTTGGGAAGAACTTCTCTTTTTGCAATTCTTTAAAGCTAAATCAGATAATACCTCTATACTTGAGTCACAGGACGTTACAACACTTGATTTTTCCACAGTAAATAGATCTTGGAATCGTTGCTGATTGTTATACTATTTTTTTACAAGCTTTGGATCTAGCATCTTATAGACAAAATATTTTTCTTTTATGCCTCATTCTTAAGACTGCATATCATTATCCGAAAATCAATATGTTCCTGTAGTTTGGCAATGACGAATGAGTAAAGCATGTAGAACATCTAGGAATTTTGAAATTCTATGAAATTGAATTTATAGTTTGATTCTTCCACTCTTTGCAGTTGACCAATTTTTGAAAGTCCTTCACTAAAATAGTTATGGCTAGGTTCTGTTACATGTATGTTAACACTCTCAGATTAATGTAGACCTAATTTTTCCTAAGTAGACAATTTTCTTTGGTGTATTTGATGCCTTCAAAATAATGTCCGTTTTGTTGAATTCTTGAGCCCCTTGAGAAATCCTTGAATGAATGTGCATGTGTGGTTCTACAATCATTAACAAAAGAGTAGATCTGGATGGGACTAGATGTTTGCTAATGGCATAGTTTCAATGGTACCCTTGGTTTTTTTAAACAAATTGCATGATTATTCTTCCAGAGTTCAACAAGAATGTCCTTGTCCTATTTGGTCTGTCATCTTTTTCCTTTTGCTCGTTGGCAAACTTCTTAACAGGATCTGTCATGATCTCTTGATCACATGTTAAGAAAATGTCAAGCAATTATATGAAGCAAAATGTTGAGTCTTTTAATGCTTTTATGTTATGAATTCGTGTAATGTAGCCCTAAGGACCTTCACTTCCTTTCCCATTCAATCTTGAACATAGCAGCATTCACTTGAAATGTAAACTACTGGATTCCTCTGTCTAGAAATCAGAACAAAGAGATCAACCTTTTTAGCAGGCAATTTATGATGCTATAGAAAGTTGGTAGATAGCAAATTGGAGCTCGAGGACAATACTCCAATTGGAATTGAGAAATCCCCAGCAACTGCTTTGGTTAGAGCTTATCTTCTATGTGTAGGGTACTTGTGTTGCTTTTTAGGTATAAATAAAGGCATGCACTAGGTGTTTTGTTTGACGCTTCAATCCATTTGAAGAACGGGCCTAAGTATTTTGAAATTGAGTGGTTTTTTTGCCATATTTGTGTATATGGACTAACTCCAATAATTGGAGTGAAGATTGCAGTGATAAGGGAATAACTAGTGGTAATGGAATAGAGTGTTGGCGAATTCATGAATACGCCATTTGTAGCAGTCTCTAATTCAATTTCCCATTCATGCTATTCAATGAGGTGCTGTAGGCCTCAGTAAGTTCCATCGGTTTCTTCCTTTTGGATGCACAGTTATGTAGGGGAAAAGGAGAGTTAGGGCCTCAAACTCCCTTCACAGTTAGCTAGAGATTTATGTTTATGAAGGTGTAGTGTTGTGATTTTTGTTACCCAGGAAAAGATATTATTCATAGATATGTACAAGGAGTTTATCGGTGGAGTTTACCCAGGAAAAGATATTATTCATAGATATGTACTAGGAGTTTGTCAGTGGAGTTTAGCCGCAAATTCTTCTCACTTATCAACGATTCTTTGTTTCTGTTGCGCATGGTCTTTGTTGCGGGTGTTCAAGTGGAGAAGTGCTGTGCAAGTATTTACAAGTGCAGAACATTGTTAATTGCTCTTGTATTGTTCCTTGGGAAGGAGTTTGGAGGAAAGAGAAGGTGAGGAAGACAAAGAGAGAGCTTTCTTTTGCTGTGGATCTACCAAAAACAATCGTTCAAGGCTCTATTGATTAGCATTTTTGTTACAAAATTTGATTGCGTGATGTTTAGCCAAGAACACAAATTCTCTCCAATTTGTTGTGTATTTGAGGATTCAAATGAGCATTAAGGTGGAGAAGTAAAGATTGCTAGTTTCCAGGATTTCAAAAGTTCTTAGAACATGATTGCCTCGGTTACAGGAGTGGAGAGGTCGACAACGTACAGATGTGTGGTTGGTTATTTCATGGATTCTCCCAGCCAAATTCATGGCTTACGGTTCCAGAAAATTCTCTGGATTTGAGCTGTCCCAATTGCCTTGGCTTGCACTCAAGTTCAAGCTCTTTGTTTGAGTTGCACAATGTGCACCCGACAGGATGCGCATTAGCATGTAGGCTATGCACTGTGAGGCAAATGTTGCACAAGGGTTTGTATTGTACTCTTGAGATTCTTGGCTCCTTGAAGGGTCAGTTTCTATAGCTCTCTCAATTTCGCATCTGCATTCGGTTGCATGTGCCCATTGGGCATCATGTGTAGGTGAGGTTTTTAGAGTCTATTTGTACAAGTACACAAATATGTGCTTTTTGATGCCATTTGTTCTTCAGAGAGCAGGGGGGCTGCAATGGATTAGAAAGGGCCAATTCATCAAGCTTGTACATCTGTGCCATGTGCGCAAGTGTGTAGTTTGCGCAAGTCTTTGCTAGTGCATACGTTGTGCCCAACGATGCTCATTTTGCGCATTTATTCGTAGGTTTGCGGAGTCTGTATTCATGTGCATCTATGCCCACTGTGTGCCGAATATGTGAACTTCTTCTTATCACCCTTCCAAGGAGGATGCTAGAACTTCTTATCCCCATGAATAATGTTTTCTTTTTCCAGAACGGGTTTATGAAGTCCGAAGGACATGTGTTAAATTGGAATATAGGTATGGCATGTTTCTTTGAATCAGTCTTTCTTATTCTATCTCGAGGCAAACGTCACCTACCTAGATAACCATTCAAATGCTTTTGGCATGGAGGAGCATCGGGACATATCTGTTAATGTGACTATCTGTGGGTAATATTTCAAGTGGAAGTCATTAGTGTTCCCTCTGGTTAGTCATTGACCTCTTAACTGTTAAATTGACTTCACATGTTTGCTGAAAATTTTTTTTTCTGAGTTGTTTAATCAGTCCATTGGGGATATAAATGAAATTTTGCAGAACAATGTGATGATATTTATTGGTGTTTGCGTAGGTTGGTTTACCAAACCCATCTAAGCCTTTTTGAACTTTACACATACTAGAACTTTCTGACAATGAACTTGTAATTTGGCATCATATGCTATTGTCTTGAAGTTTATTGTACCAACCTTATTTTGATTAGTTAGATAATAGTCTGATTAGCCTTCTTTCAGGTTGACAAGGAAGAGGTACGGCTTCGTAGGACAATTGCTCTTAAGAAGGATGAATATTTCTTGGATGGGAAGCATGTCACGTACGTTTCTTTCTCAGTGTCCATATGGTGTTGTTGTATTGTTCACTTAATATGTGAAGATAAGAAACTATGTTTGTTGTTGGATTTCTATAGGAAGACCGAAGTAATGAATTTGCTGGAAAGTGCTGGGTTTTCTCGGTCCAATCCATACTATGTTGTGCAGCAAGGGAAGGTATGAATGTCATGGTGAATTCATTTTATATATTTATGAGAATAATATGGAAACAATATGCATCTTTTGTTTGTTGTCCTTTGTTTAGATAGCTTCTCTTACATTAATGAAAGATTCCGAGCGTCTAGATTTACTGAAGGAGATTGGAGGAACACGTGTTTATGAGGAGAGACGGCGTGAGAGTTTGAAAATAATGCAAGAAACTGGTAAGGTCCTCTTTTACTGTTCTAATGTTCATATTGTTGTAAGTGATTTCTCAATCACTTCTCATCTATTTGATTTTTGCTAGGTAATAAGAGAAAGCAAATCGATCAGGTTGTTCAGTATTTGGAAGAAAGATTGAGAGAACTAGATGAAGAAAAAGAAGAATTGAAAAAGTATCAGCAGCTTGACAAGAAGATACGATCACTTGAATATATAATTTTGGAGAAAGAGTTGGATGATACTGCTCAGAAGTTGAAGGAGGTTAGTATAGTATGCAATGTAAAGATTCCCTTATGACCTGTCATTAGTTTGTTTTCCCAGGTTAGCTTTAACTTGAGTTAAAAGAAACCCTATGAATCTCATCATACATAAATTTCAACATTAAATTAATAATATTTCAAATTCTACACAAACTTCGACATTAAAACTAATTTTATTTCACTTGGTTGTTGTTGTGTTGTCATTTATTATTCTAATTTTCTAATTGCTACATCATAAACATTGCTAATTAAGACTTTGCCAGATTTACATATTATATGCAAATGTAATTAATTTTTAATATTTGTTGCAAGCTTCTCCAAGATTAACTAATATAAGGGGGGTATGTAGTTGAACTTTTTGTTGTAATCATACCATGACTTGAAGTTCTCTTATTAATGCACACTCTATTATAAGAATCCATTTTATAACCTGAGCTAGTACCTTTTCATCTCAAGCCGAACCAAATTAATTGCCCCTGGAATCTCATCATGTTGCCTTTTTTAAGTTTAATGAAAACTTAGTTGAAGAGGCTTATCGCATGAGTTGTTTGGTTTTCTAAGTGCCTTTAAGGCACATAGAGTTATACATGTATATAGATCCGCTAATATGGCGGTCGACTTTGTTGCTTCCACTGCTTACATAGTTGATATAGAATGGAATGAGAGTACATCTCTTCCACCTGAGTTTTGCACGATTCTTGCTGAAGATTGTGACGATTGTACTTAATGTACTTGTTCTATTTTTTATAGTATCCTAGGCTTTGGCTTAGCTTTAGAAAATTGAAGATTATTTATTTACTCTCTGTAGGTTTTTGTTAATAGTCTCTATGAAAGCTAGCTCTATTTTTGTTCTTGAAGAATTTCAGGTGAATTTTGATATTAGTATGAGTTTTGTTAGCTGGGTATTATTTTATGGCTCATAAACTTAAGTTCCTCTATGTTTTGCTTAACTACCATAAAATTTTTTCTCCGGTCATTTGGCATGTTTATATGAAATTTCCTTCTAACCATGTTATTTTAAGATTGTCATATAAAATATTATCATTATCATTATAGTTTGTAGGTGCTGACTGCTAATATGGGGTTAGTGGGTCAAGTTCAAGGTATTATTTTTCATTGATACAACTTTTTTAGAATTCAAATTTTTTGAACTTTTACAATGTTTTAATTTACAGTTATGTTTACGGTTAGAAGATTGATTTTTAACTTAAAAAGATGTCTCATGTTACTTCATAATGCATTTTTTATGCAATATTACATTTTTATAAAAGGGGAATTGGTGGTATCACGGCATTCTATACATTACTGATTAACCTACCAATTTCAAGTTCCTTTGGCTTGGAGTCATTGATAATTTTACTTGTGTGTTAGGTTTATATCAATGTTCCATGTCAATCTTTGCATTCTTTCATTTGCAGATTGAAGAAGCACGAAAAACAGTCTCTCAAAAGTCAACTACCATGCACAACAAAATCTTAAAGAACCATGATAGGTTGAAGGAATTAGAAAGGGAGTACAAAATTCATACCAAGTCTGTACATGCTCTAAACAAGGATAAAGAGGTGGTGGAGAAGAGGCGAACTGAAGGATTGAAGATTCGTACCCAGGTTGAACTTGATCTGAAAGACATTGAAGAGAAAATTTCTGGGGACATTCGAGCGAAGGTAAGTTTGAATTGATGCTCAAGTGCCTTCAATTGAAACCAGTGTTCAATCCTTTTACGCAGATTTACTTACTCATAGGAAGAAGCTGCAAGACAGTTAGATGGCCTGAGGAGAGAAATTGCAGATTCCAGAAATGAGCTTAATGGAATTAGGCCATTACACCTTGAGAAAGTTGCAGAGGAGGAGGGAATCTTGAAAGGGTAACTTCTATTAATATCTTGGTTTATAAACATCATCTGCTGTTTCGCTTTTTCTTATATAGGTTCCATGCCTTTTTGTGTTTGGCTTCAGCATTATGGAATGCGAAAAGCAGCTAAGTATTTTGTACCAAAAACAAGGTCGTGCTACCCAGTTTGCCAGCAAAGCTGCTCGAGATAAATGGCTCCAAAGAGAAATTGATGATCTGCAACGTGTTCTCTCATCAAATATGGAGCAGGTTATTAGTTTTTACATGTCATGGTGTAGTCAATTTTAAACCTTCATGATTGGAAGCTACATTTTTGCTTATTGTTAATTAGACTGATACTTAAATCAATAGACGTTAGACTATGAAGCACGGACATGACACGGGGATACGACATGACGCAATACGACGATACAATGATTTTTCAAAATGTAGGACACAGACACAGCATGACACTTCAAATACAATAATAATAAAATTAACAATTCTTATTTAAAAAAGTACATAAAACATAGAACGAACTTGAATTTTTAAGTATAAATAACTTGTGAGTATCATAGAAGCCACATAGGATCAAAATGAGAACTCAAAAAGAGACATCAACATTGAAGAGATTTGGAATATAGTTATTTTGCAAAGTGAATGAGAGAGTAAGAGAAAATATAATTTTTACTTGCCAGAACAACCACAATGAGGGTGACAATAAGAGGAGGTAAGAGCTCTCAATTTTGAGGATGAGAGAAGGACAAAAGTGAAGTTTGAATTTCAAAGTTTTGTGATTGGTTCATTTTTGTGAGGCACGAGGGTAGAGAGAGAGAGAAATTTAATTAAGCTTGGCTAACTTAGAATTTTGATTTAGGCAAAATTTTAATAATAATAAGAGATAAGGTTTTAGTTTTATTAAATAAAATTTTAATAATAAAAAATATTAAATATTAATAAAAAAGGATAAAGAGAAGGTAGATGTGTCTATAGGTTTTAGTCTTATATTTAATATTATTAAAAAAATATAATATTAATAAATAAATTTAATATTAATATTAAGTGTATCCAATTCTATCCTATTTATGTCCCAAAAGTGTCCTGTATATTAAAAGTGTCATGCATCGTCGAAGTATCCTAGAAGTGTCTCAGAAGCGTTTTGTATCTTAGAAATGTTCTAAAAGTGTCTCAGAAGTGTCTTAAAGTGTCAGTTAAATTTTTTTTAATATTATTTTATTAAAACACGCTATGTGATGTGTCTGACACAGTGTCTCTGCGTGCCCTCGTTTGTTCCCCAGTTCTCGTGTGTTTGATATGGACATGGCATAAGAATTAGTGTGATCGAATAAGGCTCTCAAAAGGTGATGCGTGATGGACAAAAATGTGAATAATATTTAATATTTTATAACCAACAAAGTTAATTAGCAAATTATTTTAATTAAGCATAAAATATTTTTTAAATAAATTATATGATAAATAAGATTTTCAAATCTTGTAAATTTAAATTATTTTAAAATTAAAATAAAAACGTATCATATAATAAATAAGAATTTATTAAATTAGATTAGTGCGTCAATTTAAATTTAATAGTTCAGATCCGAAGGTTAGAAATTTAGGACAGATGCTTCACAATTAAAATCTATTAGTAATTTAAATCTCTCAATTGAAGTCTATGGTCACATAGTTACAGCTAAATCAGATAATCGAGTAGAGCAATTAATTTCTTCAAATCAAATAGCCAACGATTAATTTAGTTCAATAAGAAATTATATGTTCAGTTTAATCATTGACTAGGTTGCAACTCACAAGTGGTGCCGACGGTGTAGAAGTGGTGCATGAGTATTGTGGTGAGACAAAGTTCAGGCATGATGGGGTTGCTGACAGATATCGAGATCGTCGCCGGGCGCGGTGCGGTCAACAGTGCCGCCGTAGTTGCGTGGATGGCAGGTAAAGACGAGAGCTATGGGCAGACAGGAGGGCGCGAACAGGCAGGAGGACTCGGGCATTGCACTGCACTGCAGAGTGGTGGTGCTGCAGCGGGGTTCTGAATGGCAGTGTTAGTGAGGTGGAGGTTTGTGCGCTGGCTACGGGCAAAGCGCGCGAGGTGAGATGAGGGTGGCGCGCGGGCATCGGCTATACACGGGCCTGTGCTTGTCGGTATGCGACACAGGCAGCAAGGCGGGCGACTCTGATTTGACGGACGCAGGAGAACTCGCGGTGGAGCTCTCGTGAGAGAGGTGGAGCTCTTGCGAGTGTTGGGCGGACAGAGACACCGACCAGAGGTGCCTGCACTACGTGGATTTGGACAATTAAACGGGTGTTAGCGGTGGCGTGGGTCGGTGTAAGATGGTCGGCGGTTGCCGATGACAGGCTGACAGTCAACGTTGAAGACACTGACGGACGATTGCAGAAGAACAGAGGCAGAGAGATGGATAAGAAAATGAGATTATTTTTTTCCAAATAAGATAACTCGGCTCTTTGAGGATTCTCACCAAACACTAACCTTACCTTTTCTTCACTGGAATATTGACACTTTAGCTCAGATTTAAGCTCTAAGAAAACTCAAACAAAGTTTCAATCATCGCAATATGCTCTCCTTATTACAATGCAAGGCGACCACTATGTATAGGGATCTCACAATAAAATTTGAAAATATAATAATTAATGTTGAAAATAAAAATGTTAAATAAGCTTAAACAAGTATGGAACTAATGCTATTACAATAAAATAAAATCAGTTCCAAATATGACGAGTCTTCAAATATCTCAAATTTGCTTTCAATTAAATCAAATTAAATTTATATAAAGCTAATATAGAAATCTCTAGTTAGGCTTAATCAATTTGAATTTGAATTTGAATTCAACACGTGATTTCATCCTAGCCGTCAGATTTAATTTTGATTCGTGTACCCACCAAAAGAGACGATGAAATCTTGTTGACAAATATTTGAAATGCATTAGCTTTTTTATTCTAATGTTTATTTTGGCTTCATTGTTTGCATTTTTTCTTTTTGAATATTGTTATTTATTTTTGATGAAATGAATATTGAAAATTTGATGCTATATTGAATGCTAGTTATTTTCTTTTCAAAGTCATTAATAGCCTGATGGATGATGCCTAACTTATTCTGCGCTGCCTTTCTCTCTATGGTGGGGACACCACGATCGACCGTCGATTTATTCCTGGCAGAGTTTATCGTCGACGGCCGAGATCTAGCCATGCTGCTTCGATCTGGATTGATTGACTATTAGGACAGATTGGGAAAGATGGATGCTGCGGATCGCTGACTCGATAGATTGGAAATCTCCTATTTATTCTGATTGATTGGAGATTCTATTTTGGGATGATTTTATTTCTCGCATTTATTTTGTATTAGTTGTTTCTATTTCAGTGATCATTATTTTAGGCATGTTATTTAGTATTTCCTCGTTTGTGTGAGGAATTTATTACATTATGTAATTTTCCTTTTTTTTGAGTCAGTTTGTATGGAGGTCTATATAAACGCCTCCCTGTTACTCTTATTTTCTTAATGTTGAATAAATCTGATTTGTGTTTTCCCTTGGGGATTATTTGATTCTGGAATGAATCGATATCCTGG
>KZ452013.1:6824843-6849334 GCA_002786265.1 Apostasia shenzhenica | reverse complement strand
CTAATATAGAAATCTCTAGTTAGGCTTAATCAATTTGAATTTGATTCAACACTGATTTCATCCTAGCCGTCAGATTTAATTTTGATTGCGTGTACCCACCAAAAGAGACGATGAAATCTTGTTGACAAATATTTGAAATGCATTAGCTTTTTTATTCTAATGTTTAATTTTTGGACATGTGTTTGCATTTTTCTTTTTGAATATTGTTATTTATTTTGATGAAATGAAAATTGAAAATTGATGCTATATTGAATGCTAGTTATTTTCTTTTCAAAGTCATAATAGCCTGATGGAATCATGCCTAACTTATTCTGCGCTCTGCCTTTCTCTCTAAAATTTGAACGAAAAACATTTTAGAAAATTTTCTACTCTATTATTTAATGAATGTTTTGTGACATTATTCTTTCCTGTACTTAGCCATTTTTACTTTACCATATTGGAATGTTTTGGTTCTTCATTCTTGGAGGCCTGCCTTTGGCTTGTTTTTTTATTGTCCCTTTTTTGTGGTCCATAGGAAAAGAAACTCCAAGAAGAAATTCAACAACTCCAAGATGAGGAAAACAGGATCAATATCTATATTGAGGAACGAAGAGCTGAAGCGAAGAGGCAAGAATTAGGCATCGGAAAGATACAAGATGATTTGAACAGTTTAAAAATACTAAGGGATGAACTTCAAGACAAACGAAAGTATAGTCTACTTTGTTTCTTCCAAGAGTTCTTCCACTACTTTTAGATAATGTGAGTTTCTGTAAGAATTGTTTCAGGTCATTCTGGAGGACAGAGGGTGAACTATCTTCTGACATTGATAAGCTTAAGTCAGATCTTCTGAAGGCCAAAAAGAGTTTGGATCATGCAACTCCTGGTGTGAGTAATTCTTTTTCTTTACACATTTTTACGCCTATGATGTCTAATTTGGTGGAAGATTTCTTGAATCTATCAAGATTTTAGTGGTACTTAAAAACTTTGAATTATCTCTGCCAGCCTTTAAGTCAAGTTTGATTAGTCACAGTTATGATCTTGCTTTGACTTTTTTTTTATTATTTGAAGTTGCTGTTATAAGTTTATAACTTCTGCATTGGTCATAAGCTTTGGTGCTTAACAGTGGGTAATATCGAGTTTTTATTTTAACCTTCTGTTAATTTTTATTTTAATGTAATTGGTATTTTTCACAAACCCTTTAAGAAAGTTGGGCCTGAAACTTGGAAGAAAACTATAACATTATGAAGTGAAAATCATATATACTACAAGCATGCGTGGATGAAGCTGAGTACCTATTTACTTTAACATTAAGTAACAAAAATTCAAGAGGGAATACTAGCAAACTTGATTAGTCATAGTTGTGATCTTGCTCCAACTTTTGTTTATTATTTGGAGTTATTGTTATAATTTTTGCGGTGGCCATTAGAGCTTTGATGCTTAGCTCTCAGTAATATTGAGTTTTTATTTTAGTCTTCTTTTAAATTTTTTTTAATGTAATCGGTATTTTGCACGAACACTTTAAAAAAATTGGGTCTAAGATTTGGAAGACAATTATAACCATATAAAGTGATAATCATATATAACTGCTAGCATGCTTGAATGAGTTTGGGCATCGTCTTTTTAACGTTAAGTAACAAATATTCTAGAGGGAATACTATTGTTTGCTAATCGTAAATAATATAGCTTTTGATGCTCATGTATAGAGTAAATGGAAGGTTAGAGAAATATAAGAAGGGTTTGGAAGGTAACATAAGAAGAGAATAATATTTGTTACTTTACAAGAGTTAAATTTATGTCAGTAATGGATAACAAATGTGTATTCTCTACGTTCTATATTTTAGTATCTTAGTTCTATTATGCAAAGAATTGATGTATAAGCTAATACGTGACCAAATGTATGGCAAGAATTATATTGTGGTTCAGGTAGGGTAGCTTATATAGGCAATTGTCTATGGCCATGTGTGTTAGTTTTTGTCCTAATGCATTTAAAGCTATTGGCTTTCATGTGCAACTAAATACATGCAAAAGGAGACTATATATCTCATCTCTAGAAAAGAGGATAAATAATATGATTCCATCATGAATGACAGAATAGGGCATGCGATTGACAATGTAGCATTCAGGGTGGTTACATCATCCTAATGTTATGAGGAAGACCCTATATGAAGTAGTAAGGTACATGTAGTCTTAACTAATAGTGTCTATTCTTTTGTTCAGCAACACCATTTTGTTGAGGTGTTTAATGAATAAAAAAATTAGTGAAATATCCCCTGACTTGACATATAGACTGAAAGGTATTTAAAAGGAATTTTTTCACATTATCATTATGAGAGTATGAGTGGGAACACCAAACTATTTTCTGATTTCAACACAAACGGAGTGAATATAAAAAATAACTCAGAATGGTCTTTTATTGAAAGCTATAAACCATTATTGAATAGTCATCAATGAATGTTATAGAGTATTTAAAGCCTATTTTAGAAGTGGCATGACTTGGACCTCAAACATCTGAATGAACTAAAGTAAATGGATTCAAAGCACACTAGTTGAGTCGACTATGGAAAGTAGATCTACAGTGCTTCCCTAATTGGCAAGACTGACACTCTAAACTTCTAAGATTGGAAAGACGCGGAATCATCTGTTGTCGACTCTGCAGACTAGGCTGCTAATATGACTGAGAACCTGTAATGGATTAGCTTCAACCACAAGATGGAGTGACAACTAGCTGGTATGGTCTTTGAGAGTCATGCCTTGTGTTAATCGCCTTACTAGTCCACGAGTCTTGGATATGAATAAAATTAAAGATAAATATTACAGAATAATATAAGCGTCTCATAAGTTTAGTAGCAGATAGCAATCTCAAAGGGAACTCAGAAAAATGAATGACAAAATATAATGGCAATAAAGGATTGGAAACAAACACATTCTTTACATTTAATTAATGATATATATCCATCAGCAAGTGTGATATGATATGACAAGGAAGTTTTCCGAGATAAGTGAAAGAGATGTTACTAGATATGCTTAGAGGTACCTAATCAAGGGAGATTACTAGGGCTAATAGTGTAAGTATGAGCGGTAGCCGTGGATGTGCTCCCCTGGGTTAAGGTTATAAACTAAGAGGTGGTTGGGATGCCTGCAACCAAAGTAGTCTGCAGTAGTCAAAAGGAATATAGATGAGTGATCTTAGCATTGGAGGGTTGAACACCAATTACTACTCCTATGTTAGCAATCTAGACTACACAACATTAGCAGTATGCGAGTGATGTCCAGGAGGATATTCATTTAAGGAATAACATATCTCTGTCACATGCCCCATCTTTCTAAAGAACGTACACTTCGGACGGTCAACTCAACTGTATCCTTCTTTGCGTTCACCAAGTCATTCTCCTCGCCTCTTAGTGCAAGCTTTGTAGTAAGACTAATGAGGTTAGCAATAGGAATGGGTATGGTGGATGCGCACAACACGCATATTTAATAATTGACGCCATGGTTTGTGGTGGCGATCGCTTATCGATATGAGGAATTCTTGACATAAATATTCTAGGGTTGAGGGAAGTTGATGGATTGAATTTTAGTTTGAAAATTAGATGGAATTTACTTTAGTTAATATTTTAAAGAATGATGTGAATTTAATTAAATTTTAAATATTTATTTTTTAAAACATAAAAAAAATTTGAAATTTGAATATTAAGGATAATTGGTTACTAATAAAATTAGTACTACTTATCCCTTTAGCCTTTATTTCTATGGTTAGTTGTTAGATTTCCATAAATATTCTCAGTATCTTTGTAAGTTTTGAGTAAATTGAATAAAATATCTCTAGTTTTCTCCGTTTCTTCTATTTTTTCCCCTTTCTCTTTATGCTTTCTAAAACAATTTAATATCAGAGCAAGTGTTCTAAATCAGGTTGCCTTAGTTTTATTACAATCTTTAAATCTTATACCTGCTATGAAGACTTGATGCCTTTTGTTTGTCTCTTTTCATGTTAGGATACAAGAAGAGGGCTCAGTTCAGTTGATAGAATCGTCAATGATCACAACATTGAAGGAGTTTTTGGTTCAATATTGGAGTTAATTGAGTGTGATGAAAAATTTTTTACTGCTGTTGAAGTTACTGCAGGAAACAGGTATTAACATGTGTTTTTTTATGGACCTAATATGTTGCATTGTGCTGTTGTTTTATGTTACTTTGTGCTGTATTCTGCTTCAAAAGCTTCGAATTTAACGGTTATATTTCTTGTTTTTTTCAGCCTATTCCATGTGGTCGTTGCAACTGATGAGATTTCCACTAGGATCATCAGGTACCTTACTGCAGAGAAAGGCGGAAGGGTTACCTTTATTCCATTGAATAGGGTGAGTGTTCCCCGTTTAACCTATCCACAAAGCTCAGATGTGGTGCCTTTGTTGAAAAAATTGAAATTCCGTGCTGATTGTTCTCCAGCTTTTCAACAGGTATGGTTTACTTTTTTATCCATATTTTCTGAAAGTCTTCACTCTTCAGTTAAAACTAACATCATCGTTAAAACTCAACCCAAAAGTTTTGGGGTGCTTAAAACTCTATATTAATCTTTTAGAAAATTTAACCAAGCTTTACAAGATACACAACGCCCGCACATAAATATATGTAATGCTATCTTCAAATAGAAACTTTTCTTAAAACAGTTTTTAATCACTTGTTTCCAGGACCATTAGGTTATTCTCATGGCTTCTAAACATTTAACTATCGCATTGTAGCATACTAACAATATTGGTCATTGTCAGGTATTTTCCAGAACAGTAATATGTCGTGATTTGGATGTAGCAACAAATGTGTCTCGAGCTAATGGCCTTGACTGTATCACGTTGGAAGGTTTTCGACAAATAAACTTGCAATCTTAGAACAGAATTAAAACATTTTTTGTGTGTTGTGAACCTGACTTTTAATCTTAAGTATAGGTGACCAGGTAAGCAAGAAAGGTGGTATGACGGGAGGATTTTATGATTCCAGGCGTTCAAAGCTGAAGTTTATGAATATAATCAAGCAAAACAAGAGTTCTATTCTCAAGAAAACAGATGAGCTAGATAAGATTGCGAAGGAGCTTAAAGATATCCTAAGAGGCTTCTCTTTCTTTTGCGTATAGATATGCTTTCATGCATCCTCATTTGATATTTGGTCTATGCATGCTCTTTGTAAATTTTGTTGGTCCATCGCCTTTACATGATCTACTTGCTAGCTGGTTTCATTATGAATGTGCAATCCTTGCCATTTGAGCTGCTAATTTTGTGTTCTCAGAAGGTTTTCGTAACATTCAGTGTTTTGCTAGATATTTGTATTTATTTTCTTGAATATCTGAAAATAATTGTATTTAGTTTATTGAATGAGCACATAACTTTTTGTATTTGTAGATCAAATGATTTTGGTGGATCCAGCTATTTTTAATCTAATTATGAGTTTGATTTTTGATAATAACTTCAAGTAAACTACTTGTTAGTCCCTGTGGTTAGGTCGTCATTTCCATTTCGGTAAGTCTCTTTTTTGTGTTTTACTTTCATATTGATCCTTTCTGTAAAATGCTATATTCAAATTGTGGTCCAAGTTGATGCAAGTGTTGCTAGTTCAGCAAAGTAGCTACATGATAGCTTGGATTTACAGAGAGGATTGTTTTAGTGCATATGATGATAAAATCCTTTTTTTTCTGTCATATTTCTCTTATTCGCCCTGCAGTTCACAGACACTTCCTCAAACATGCAGGTCTCTTTCACTGTCTCTCTATGTGGCTAGGTGGGAGTACATAGAGCATAGAGAGCTCCTCCAGTGCTTTGGTCCTCCCTCCCTCCCTCCCTCTGTCCGTCTCACATGTCTACATGGGAGCATGGAGAGCAGCTATATAAACTCTAGTGCTTTGATTCTCTCACTGTCTTCTGTTTAAGTGGTACCACAGAGAGAATGGGGAGCTCGTCTACTGCTTTGATCCTTTCTTTCTCTTATTTCTATCCAGAATGGGAGTTGCTCCACACTTGAGCCTTCAATGGGAAGATTTTTTTTAACCCTTGACCTTCTAATATCTGGATGGAGATTGGTGGTCATGCGCCTATTCTGTCCCATAAAGATAAACTGACTTGTGCAATACAATGTCTTCAAATATGAAGTTATTTTATTATCACAACCTCATAGCTCAATCATGCGGATGTTTTTTTCCTCTTCAGATTTTTTTTTTTTTACCTTGTTACTCGCACAATGAGGTAAATCTAACTTGTGTATTGCCTCAACCTTATGGCTCAAGGTTTTATGTGTTGTTATGCTTTGCTTTGATCTTATTTTGTTTTTTTTTTCTGTTCGATTTGTTTCATTTAACTGTCATACATTTAGATAAGGAAATCACTGAGTTGATCAGTCGTCAACAAAGAATTGATGCTGAACGTGCTCATATGAAATCAGAATTGGACCAACTTAAACTAGATATTGCTAATGCAGTTAAGCAGCAGCAATCAATTTCTAGAGCTCTTGGGAAAAAGGTACTTGCATGTTTTTCGTGTAGCTAATTTTAATTTCATGAAAGGCCATCAACTTCTCATTTTTGTAATTTAGTATTTATAATTATATATTTGTCTATTCATCAAATTTTTTTCTTTTCTGCATCAAGGAAAAATTGCTTGGAAATGCCCACACCCAAATTGATCAAATCCGAGCTGGCATTGCTATGAAAAGAGCAGAAATGGGCACAGACCTTGTTGACCAATTAACTCCAGAGGAAAAAGATCTACTTTCACGACTAAATCCTGAAATAACTGAGCTAAAAGAGAAGCTTCTGGCTTGTAAAACCAGTAGAGTCGAGGTTTATTAATTGAACTTGTGCATCTATACTTTATCATCTGATACTCTTTAATTCCTGATGTGTTTTCAAAAATACTCCAAATTCTTGCAGATTGAGACTAGGAAGGAGGAGTTGGAGACAAACCTATCGACCAACCTTGTCAGACGGCAACAAGAGTTAGAATCCATAATCGTATCTGCAGATTCTGGCACTTTACCAATGGAAGCTGATCTCAAGCGCCAGGAGTTAGAGGACACAAATCAAACGATTGATGAATTGACACAGCAGCTTAACCGTGTGGTTCTTATATGAACTAATAAAATGTATATTCATTTGTAGTATTTTCATTGCCTTCTTATTCTTCATTTGTATAATGCAGAGGTTCTGCAGAACGTAGATGAGTTGACAAAGAAGATTAAAAATAACAGAAATGAGAAGGATCAAATTAAGGTAATTACTATGCAGATACTTGGTGCTGTTTTTATAGTAAATTATGAATCCATGAGCTCCTAAATTTGCAGGCTACTGAAGAGGAATATGAGCGTACACTTCAAGATGAAGCAAAAGATCTGGAGCAGTTACTTAACAAGAGAAATTTACTTATGACTAAACAAGATGATTGCAAAAAGAAGATCCGGGATTTGGGTTCATTACCTTCTGATGCTTTTGATAGGTAAAAAATAATTTGTGTAATTTTGATGATCCAAGGGTTACAGGTGATATTATATTGAAAAGGGCATCAACAGTGTTTGTCCTGCGTATAATTGTGTTGTTCTGTGCAGGACCTATGGTTTTATTTGTGTTTGCTTGAGTGTTAACTTGTCCAAACTCTATTCACTGCTAGTCTTAAGGACACTTAGGCCTCGCTTCTTTCGGGACTAAAAATCTCTTAAATCCCTCCAAAAATACTTTCATCAGAATTTTATGTTTATTTCACATCATTCACAAATTTAAATATTAAAAATTTATTCAATTTTTACATTATACAAAAATCACAATCTTAAAACTTAATTTTATTTCACATCCTACTTATATTTTAATAAAAAACTTAATTTCATTTCACATCTATTGCAATTCTCAATAATAAAATAATATCATTTCACATTATAATATTAAAATAATTTTCTCTCTCTTTATCTCAAAAAATGCAGCAAGCATGTTAGCATAGTATTTTAAAATTGCTTATATTGGTGTATTATAGGATCAGTAGGCCAGCAGACATTATTTATGCACGATTATGTTATATATGCTTGAAGTATGACTACTTTTTCTAATTACAATCTGGATGCTGATGCTATAAATTTTATATGCAATTAAAATACGCATTTTGATGTTGGTAGATGGTTGATGGGAACTGTTAAAGGGCCACAACTTTATACAGTGCCTGAAATTCTAGTTTAGGTAGTTTTGGTTCTGCTGGCTTTATTTACAGACATTGTTTAGAGTTGATATTTGATTGGATGATCACTTTGTTCCTTGCAACCCGCAGAGCTGGTTTGTGCTTAAGTTGGTAACTATGCAGTCTTTCTTCAAGCTCATCTCTTCAAATCTGCACGCTCTAGCAATGTGTTTTTTTATACAGAAAACAAGATATTCTCCCAGTTTTATTATACAGTAGAAAATTGCAGGTCTGTTGCATTTATTTTGATCATGGATTTTTGTGTTCAGGTCGTGATTTTCAGCTCTATACTTCCACTGATGTTAAAGCAAAAGGCCACAATATCTCTTCTTATATAATTATCTCTATCCAACTTCTTTATATCCATTTGCTTATTTAATCTTTTGTACTTTGTTGAAATTGCATTCCTTTTCCATTATTATTTGTGAAATTGATTCGTATGGAAGGTTGTGTCCATTTTGCTCTTTTCAAAGCAATGCCATTGATATGATTATGCAACATCAACATGGTTGCTATGATTATTCGTTGTTGACCAATCATTGTTAGTATGCTACCAGATTGGTCTAATGTAGTGAAGATGAAGTTAGTATAAGCATATTCAGGAAAGGTGTGTTTAAATGGGCTGCATAGTCATCTGACATGGCTTAAGAACTGTTGATTTTGTCTTAGTAACTATTGTAATAACTGTGAAAAGTACTTTCCTAATGTGCTGAATCAATATGATTGTGCTGCTTGTTTCACAGTTAACTCTCTGTTACCCCTTTACAACATTAAGTGAAAGCCTTTTGTATAGTCCATGTCGTGGAATTAAACAAGTCTGTTTATGTGCTACAAATACCAGTTACTTTTTTCTTTTGTTCCCATCACTTGTCATTGGCATCATATCTTCATATGTTTTTGATGTTGAAAGGTATAAGAAGAAGAGCATGAAAGAATTGGTGAAGATGCTTCATAAATGCAACGAAGAACTGAAGCAGTTTAGCCATGTAAATAAGAAAGCACTTGATCAATACATGAACTTTACAGAGCAAAGAGAACAACTTCAAAGAAGAAGAGCCGAACTAGATGCAGGAGATCAGGTTTGTTTATCATCATAGTTTACTTCATTGTTTATGTAGTAACTGGTAGCTGTCACTGGAATGCTGCAGAAAATACGAGAGCTTATTTCAGTTTTGGACCAGCGGAAGGATGAATCAATTGAGCGTACCTTTAAAGGTGTTGCGAGAAACTTCCGTGAAGTTTTCTCGGAGCTTGTACAAGGTGGACATGGCTACTTGGTTATGATGAAAAAAAAGGTTGGCTACAATAGCATGCATTTCTAGTTTGAATATTCTTCTTCAAATTTAATCTTCTTTCGTGCTTCGAAGGCTTCTTTATAACTAGGAATTTATTTTAAGCTGTGCATTTGGTCCTCTTTACGTGCAGAGTCTGAATGCTTAGGTTTGTATGGATTATAAGTGAGACAAGGTGCACGTCTATTTATATTAATGTAGTTTATTTAGTTTTGTGATCACGTATTTCTAGTTTTAATGCTCTTTTTGGGACCATATGCAACACTTTCTCATGTTCTGTCAGCTTCATGCTGGTGAATAGCGTTAATAACTGGATGACGCCAAGTACAAATACTGGCTAGGTTATTAATCGTTTAATCCACTAATGAATGTTCCAATTGGTCCATTTCCTTTGCTCTTTAATACTGAAACGTAATCCAAATTAACAATTCAATATCAATGGAATATTGATTAGACCATTATCATCCAAGTCTGCTCAACTATTTGAGGTCGACTCTATGATTTTTATTTCATCAAATAATCTTCTTTTGATAGCCCTTGTGTTGATCTTTATTTATGTGAATTATTAAAGCTGGGAATGCACACATGCTCATTGAATAATTCAAACTGCCTATAGATAGCACTAATCTTCATATTAGCCTCTAATAATGTTTTATTTATTTAATTATTATTGCCATAAGTTTTAAACTCTAACTATCTAGCATCTTTCAAGGAATATTCCAGTTGAGGTCTTTAATCATTAGTACCACCAATTTGTAAGTTTAGTTATTTAGTCTTTCTAGAAATATTCTAGTTGAGAATTTTAACAATTATCACCTCTTAATTAGCCTTTGATGCAAGACTGAAAAAAATATGAATGATATTTAATATTTATGATTAGCAAAATTAATTGGTAAATATATCTAATTTATATATTTATAGTGCAAGAATATTTTTTAAATATATTATATGATGAATAAGATTTATGAATTCTGTAAATTAAATTATTTTAAAATTAAAATCAAGCTAGATCATCTAATAAATAAGAATTTATTAAATTAGATTAAGGCGGTCAAGTTAAATTTAACAAATCAGATTTGAGGTTCAGGATTTAAGGTCTAATGTCTCACAAATAAATTTAGCAGTAATTTTTACTCAAATAAAAATACGGTAACACAATTAGAGCTAAATCAAATAATCCAAGTCTCACAATATAATTTTAATTGAATTAGAATCAGTAATTTTATAGATTCAAAAAGATTCATACCAAGGCTGAAGAATCTGAGTACTACAGTGTAATTTTCCCATACAAAATGGACTTTGATCAACTTGAGGTGCACTCGGACTTGAGCACAGGTGCAGGTGAGCCGGGTGAGCATGACTAGCAGGGGCACGGGAGTCTACGGCGAGGGAGTTCTATGGGCAGCGTGGTAGTGGCAAGAAAGGACCGCCGATGGTGCGACTGCGAGCAACGTGGGTGTGGCGAGGGAGGGTTGTGGGCAACATGGCTATGGTGAGCGAGGGTTGTATGCAGCATGACTGCGGTGAGGGAGGGCAGTGCACGAGCCTACTCGCGGCCTACACGCGCAGGGGGCTTGCGGTCCTGATAACTTCGATCGATGGAGGCTCGCGTGCGTCGGCTGCGCGCGAGCTCATTGGTCACACGTGACTAGCATTCGCAATTGTAGGCAAAACTCAGAGAAGAAGAAAGAAAGTTTTTTTTTTATATTCAAATAACTAAGTTTTAAAGCATTCTCAACTAAGCCCTCACCTTTCCTTTATCGGAATATTGATCCCTTAACCCAGATTTAGGCTCTGAGAAAACTCAAACATAATTCCATTAATTAAAATAGGCTCTCCCATTACAATGCAAGACGACCTCTTTATATAGAGATCTCATAAAAAAATTTAAAAATATAATACTAAATGTAGGAAATAAAATGTTAAATAAATGTGAAGCAAATATGGTACTAGTTATATTATAATAAAATAAACTCAGCTTCAAATATAGCGATTTTTCATTTCTCTCAAATTTGTTCTGAATCAAAGCAAATCAAATCTCAAGAAAATTAATATGAAAATTTTTAAATAGCTTTAATCAATTTGAATTTAAATTTTGATTCAGCATGTGATGTCATTTTGGCTGTCAGATTCAATATTAATCCGTGTCCTTACCGGCCCTACTCGGCTATAATAGGTGCTATACCTATACAATATATTTGTAGTTCGATACCAGCTATAGTTACCATTAGTTTAATTTCAACATTCTTATTGTTACACCACTCAATGTTGTGTTATGGACCTTTTTATTGTCGAATAGTTAGAATTATAACAAAGATGTCCTTGTATTTGTTTTCTAAAATTTTCTTATTTTATTTTCTGGGTACTCTTTATCATGTGATATGCCACTAATGTTTTTCAAATGGTCTTTTTATGATCCATTTCTTTTATAGTACCAGTGTTGAACTATCGCTTACATATTACATACGTCTTCCTAACTACATGATTGCAGGTATAAATCTTGTCTTCACGAAATTGCGAATCATCTGCTTATCATTGTTCTACTAATTATAAGCTCATTATTTTGTGATAGCCTACTTAATTTTTCTAACTTTTCATGTAAATTTACGAACATCACCCATCAATATTTTCATTTACAGATAGCGTGCATTAATGCATTTATTTTTGGATTGTATATATGAGTATGTGTATATGTAGATTTGGACATAATATTGATTTCTGGTTTAATCAATAATCTGATTAAGAGTTTGTCTACCTATGATTACTTATATTTCATTTTGGGTCTGAAAAAAGCCTGCTTTTATGTATTTTGAATCTTGATCATTAATGTGTGGACTCACTTGATGTGGATAATTCGTATTTGTCCTCTGCTTATATGTTGGTTTAAGTTTACAAAATTTGCTTATTATTTAATTCATTTTTTTTCTTATGTCTGTCCTTATGAAGGAAGGAGAGCCTGCTGATGATGAGAACGATGAGGATGGACCACGCGAATCGGATCCTGAGGGAAGGGTGGAGAAGTACATTGGTGTAAAAGTAAAGGTATGTATTCTTTGAACTATAATTATTCCTAAATTGGTAGTTTATAGACTTTGATTCAAATATTTTCTTGAACCGTGAGGTTACAGTGACTATTTAATATGCAATATCAGTAATGATGATCGTGCTTTGGTAGTGTTCATTATGTTATATTAACTCGTTACGTTTGTATTGCTTTCTCTTTCCTTTATAGCATGCAGTCTTGGTATATATCAAAATTTTAATTTTCATGTCGTTTGATTTATTTCCTTTATTATCATGTTTGATTTATTTCCTTTATTATCATTTTTTTTTAATTCCTTGATGTTAATGATTTTTTTAAGTGTTGTATTCATGAGTTATGCATCAAGAAATTTGTCTCTTTTGTACCTTAAAGCAGCTATTGTCACTCTTTCAAAAACACACACATATAATCTTTCTTTTGATATATATATGTATATATATGTTTTTTTTTTTATTTCTTTCCTAGGTATCATTTACTGGCCAAGGTGAAACCCAGTCGATGAAACAACTTTCTGGTGGTCAGAAAACGGTAGTGGCGTTGACGCTGATATTTGCCATTCAGCGTTGTGATCCTGCCCCGTTTTATCTCTTTGATGAGATTGATGCAGCGCTGGATCCACAATACCGGACAGCTGTTGGCAGTATCCACCCACTAAATTCTGTTATTTCTCTAGTCCAACTTGTGTGCATTTACATTACTCATATATTGCTGCTTTCTCATGGTCTATTTTTACTGCGTAAGGAATTTCTGGACATCTTTATATAATTGGGGATATCAAATGCCATATCATTGCTGCTTGACGTGATGATGTTTTTGCCATTAAATATCGTCTTCATTGGCATTGGCGTTTTCTGCGTAGTTATTGTGATTGTAAAGGCTGGGCTTCAAGTTGGAAAGAAATTTTGAAGTTTGGTTTCAAATGTATAAGATGCACTCCTTTGTAGGGATAAGGTGCATTTTAGAGTAAACTCCCTAGCCACAGGTATGCCATGGTTCACAAAGATCATTGAATATCAACACGGGAGATTGTCAAATTACCCTACAACAATGTAGAAATTGTATGGTATTTGATGGTCAGGGCCAAGGGCGTGGACAAGGTGTCGGCCATCGGCAAGTTTCTAGGATGGCTAAGGGAACGAGTAGAAGTCATTGAGCTATAAAATCAAGGTTCTATGTTATCATGCTGGGAAACCTGTTAAGGACAGAACCATGAAGTCTAGTTAGCTAGGACCAAACCAGAGAATACCTTGGTTGTGTTAGGTAAGGATGGCGAAGGGGGTATGGATAAAGATTCCTAACGTTGGAGTGGAAGTGAAATTTAATGGGCTTTGTTCGTAAGGATTCATATTTTTTTGTCGATGCATCTTTTGATGACAAAACCATAAGGCTTAGTATGAGCTAGGCAAGGCATAAAATAGCTCGACAGTATTATCAAAAACTTAGCTCGACAGCATCTACTGGACTGTGTATATATAGTATCCATGATTCTGCTACCTATGATCATTAGCTGATGTATATCATAAGTTGCCTTTAATGAGCTAAAGACATGATTCGCCGTCTGGCTGATAGTGCAAACACTCAATTCATAACCACGACATTTCGGCCGGAGCTCGTGAAAGTTGCGGACAAGATATATGGAGTCACTCACAAGAACAGAGTCAGCCATGTCCATGTGGTCTCCAAGGAGGAGGCTCTTGATTTTATTGAGCACGATCAGACCCACGGTGCCTGATCCACAGATGAACACTGAATTTAGCTTTATGCCTCTGTCCTTTGAAGAACGGTGAAGAACTCTTCTATTGCAGAAGCTCCATTGCAGCGGATAGTCTTTTTCTTCAACTTAAAGGAGACCACTTCGCTCTGGTGGATTTCTTGGTAGTGTTATTATTTGAAATATTTTAGAATCTTTCTTTTTTTTAAAAAAAAAAAAAAAAAGCTAATGTTTTTGTTAGCCTGTTTTGAAATGTGGAATATACAGTTGCCTTGTAGGGCTTGGATGCATCATATAATCTTTGTATGCCATGTCCTCACAGGTTTTTAGATGAAAATCTCAAGGTGGTTTGCTTGAATTTTTCGGTGTTTTTCTTCTTGTCTTGTGTTTTTGCTGCTGTTATTGTTCTTAAAAATAGGGACTTAAACGTGCTATTCACTCCCATTCTATGGTCACTGAAGCTAAAAATAACGTGGTTATGATCGAAATTACTTTCGTCTGTTTATTGATTTTATATGTTTGTTTTTGGTCACGGAGAAGAAATATGTAGTAACTTTGCATTTGATGTAGACCTTAGCCTTGTACAATTTGGAATAAGGTTTTGATCATGCAGAGTGTGGAACATGCAGAAGCATTTGGGTTGTCATTAATTGGATGCATTTATAAATGACATTGTAAGCAATAAGCAATTAAATTGCCAGTTTGTCTCATTTTATGATAAAAAAGGCTATGTATTCTGTTTAAATTAAACACTGAATCAAATATTACATAACACTGAAGATTAAATATAACTCATATAACGAAAGTAATATAATTAAAAATAACATGTGCCTCTTTCTTCATCAATACCTGTCAATAAAGGTATCAGTCCACTGACTCTAGGACTGAGTAATATAATAAATGATTAATTGCTAAATAAAATTATTACAAGCAAATATACATCATACTTTTTTATTCAGTATGAATAAACAAATAATTAAGATAATTTGACAGTTATAATATAAATGTTAATGTCACATTAACATGCAATATTAATAATAGCGCTATAAATTTTTTTTTTTCTTTATACTTTTATCTTTCTTTTGGGCCTCGTTTGGTCTATTGTCACAGACTGCCTCTTTTTCAATTCATATAATAGCTAACATAGGATCCTTGCAATTTTTAAAAACATAGCTAGAGGAGTGTCATATAACATATCAATCAATCCATGGCAGGTTGTTTATTATTATTTTGGCAACCATTCCCAATATTTGGCTGGTTACCACTTCAGCATCTGGCATTGGCATGGCTCGAGCATAGGCCAGCAGGGAAAAACATCCCAATAAACACGTCAAGAAAGACCTTTTAATTTATTGCGAACTTAAAATATATCTTAGTATATCAATACATTAGTTGTTCAAGTCCGGCAGATCAATATTTTTGCCTTAAAAACTTTGGATAAATCAATTCAATTAAATATATCCAGTCTTGCTCTAATATTCTTATACATTTATTTCACGATCATATAATCAATCTTTTTCATTTTCACATATAGTTAATTAGAATCATGCACTATAACTAAAACATCATGAACATTGCTGAGCAGATAATAATAATTCCTGCAAGATGGACTCAATCATAAAACAAACATTAACATACATATCATTTGTACTTCATATAACACATAAAATCACATTATATCAAAATTAATTGATTAATTTTTACAGATTTAGTTTAAAAATAACTTGAACTCTTGCCATACTCTTTATACGTTATGTTTGATAGCTCATAAAACCGGAAGAAATATACAGGAAAATTTAAGCAGTTAGCGGCAACTGCTGCTGGCCAGTAGCGCAACTGCTGCTGCGCTAGGGGCTGTGTTCGGGGAACAAGCGAGGCTCCTGACCAAAGAGGCCGCGGCACAAGTGCGAAAACTCAGAGGAGGAAGAAAGAGAGATAGAAATTCCCTCTCAACCTGGCGGCGGGCGACACGCGGAAGAAGGACGCGGCATCAGGCAAAAGGCAGTTCCTGTGGATTGCCCTTATCTAATATGAACAATTGTACTTATGGTCCTCTATTTTCCTTCTCTCATAAATAGGTCCAAAAATAAATTTTTTGACTCAAACAATTTTCAATTTTAAACCTATGCAAATCAATTATTTTTTTGGTGCATCACAATTCGCCACACCTTTGGAAGAAATTTTGTCCTCGAAATTAAACAAAGAGATTTGGATAAAATATTTTCCATTTTATTTCTCAAATTCCAAGTTTGCTTTCTTATTCTTCAGTCTGATACTGCTCCATAAGAGACTTGTTTAATCATAGGATAATTCCTTTATTCTTATCGTTTCTGACATCTCTTGCTAAGATTCTGATTGGTCCTCTTTTAATAGCTCAGTTTGACTTTATTTTCATCTTGGCTTTCGGTCAAACTGAAACCACTTGTGAAGGATCTGGAATATTATTTTCTCAACATTGATAATTGAAAAACATTCATGTATCCTTCCAATTTCAAATGATAATAGTGAGTCTGTAAGCTACAGTCTCCAACTTTTTCTTTAAGTTGGAAAAGGTCAATATAACGAGGCTTTAACTTACTAGCTTTTCCCAAAATCCGCAACTACACCTTTCAATTGACTCACTAAGAATACGTGATCCCCCACTTCAAAATCTATTTTCTGTATGTCGGAAGCATCATTAATACATTTTTCTGTCTATCTTGAACTATGTGCAGTTTCTCTCGTATGAATTTAATCTTTTCAGTAGTTTCATCAACTAAATTGAGATTCCCAAATAGCTCACTTTAACCTTTCATACCAACACAAAATGGTGATTGAAGTTTTTCTTCCATATAAAAGCTTCATAGGTGCCATTTCAATATTGGACTGAAAATTGTTATTATAGGCAAATTCTATTAATGGAATATGTGATTCCCAACTTCCTCCAAAATCCAACACACATAATCGTTAGTAAATCCTTCAAGAGTTTGAATAGTTCTTTCATGTCTGACCATCAAATCTGGAGAATGAATGTTGTACCGAATTTTAAATTTTTACCAAACTGCTTGATTGTTACTTTTTGCCAAAATCGAGAAGTAAATTTGGATTCTCGAATCTGATACACAATAGCAGATTTATCCCATGCAATCTTTACAATCTGATCCACATAAATTTTAGCTAATTTTTATCAGTAGAAATCAGTAGCCTTTGATTGGCAAGAAATGAAGCTGAATTTAAGTCAATCTATTTTCAACAATTACCAAATAACATCATGTCTTGTTGTGGATCTCGGTTAGTCCAACTACAAAATCCATAGCCACTTCTTCCCATTTTCCATACAGGAACAGGGACAATTGTTGAAGTAAACTTGGAAGGTCGTTGATGTGCCCTTTAAACTTTTGACATGATATAACATTTACTGACAGCTTCAGTCACATCTTTCTTCATACCATGCCACCATTACTTATATGTTTTACAAGATCATGATACATCTTATTTATTACCTGAATGCTACTAGTATTATTTTTGCCCCATGAGCCCTCTTTGTAACAGTACATGTCGAAGATCTATCAACATCTGTATACAACAGCTGTTTCTATTATTTCAATAATTCGTTATTCTCAATATTAAAATCATTCTATTTTCCTTCTTTCAATTCTCCTAATAATCTTTTGAATAAACGAAATCTTATTTCTGACCTTCCACTACAAGTTGAAGTCATTCAGGCAACTGTCTTAATTGATTCAAAAAATACATGACTTTCACCTTTTAATTCTATCAAAGATAGATAACTACTCCATCTCAAGTACTATTAACTGTTCATCTTTCTGTAAAGCTATCATACTCAAATTAGCTTTTCTATTAAGGCATTTCAGCTATTACATTAGCCTTACCTGATTATAACATTAATTTTCAGGTCAATAATCTTTAATTAATTCAAAGCCAACATCTTTTGTCTGAGATTCAACTCCTTCTGGGTGAAGATATATTTCAAACTTTAATGATCAGTATACACTTCACACTTTACCCCATATAAAGTAGTGTCGGCAAGATCTTTAGTGCAAAAATAATTGCCGTCCAATTCCAAATCATGTACTGGGTAGTTCTTCCTCATGTGGTCGTAGCTGTCGTGAAAGGCAATAAAGCTGACTCTGCATGCTGCCATAAAGAACACATCCTACCCTTTGAATGACGCATCACTATAGGATCTTAAAATCCATTTACTACTTCTCTGGTAAGGTAAACACTGGAGCTGAAATGAAATATTTCTTTTCAATATTTGAAAACTAGTCTCACAGACTGCATATCCAATCAAATTTAACTGCTTTTTTGTTGTCAATTTTGCTAAGTGGCAATGCAATCCGTTGAAAAAATCTTTTTACAAATTACTATAAAAGTCAGCCATCCTCAGAAAACTTCTTTTTCTTTACACTGGTTGGTCTTGCCCCATTCCCTAATTAATAAAAAACCTTTCTAGTTGAATCAACAGATTATAACCTTCTACACTAATAAACATGACCCAAGAAAGTCACACAGATAACTAAAATTCATATTTTTGAGAATTTGGCAAATAGTTTTCTTTTTCTCTTAATTTTTGTAACACCAAGTGAATTGTTTCGTATGACTCTTCTTGGTCTTGCTTGAGTTATATCCAATATGTCATCTATAAAAATTATAACAAACTGATCAAGATTAAAGTTGAAATTACTCTAATTCATTAAATCCATAAATACCGCAGGAGCAATTTGTTAATCCAAATGGCATTACTAAATATTCATAATGCCTGTATCTGATTCTAAATGTTGTTTTAGAAATATCAGTCTTTTATCTTCAACTGATAATACCCAGATCTTAGATCAATCTTTGAGAATATAGAAGCTCCTTGTAACTAATCAAATAATTATCAATTCTGGGTAAAGGATATTTTGTTCTGAATTGTCACTCGATTTAATTCACGGTAATCTATATATATATCGTAGACTACCATCTTTCTTCTTTAAATAACACCGGTGCACCCTACGGTGAAATACTTGGGCGAATAAAACCCTTATCTAATAGTCCTGCAATTGAATTTTTAATTCTTGTAACTCAGTAGTAGCCATTCGATAAGGAGCTTTAGAAATAGTTTTACGTCCCTGATATGAGTTCTATAGGAACTCCATTTCCCTATCGGGGTAATCCTGTTAAATCTTCAAAGAATATATCTGGATACTCCTTACTACTGGTATAGCCTGTATCTTAACTGGCTCAGATTTAACATTCAGTACCACAGCTAAATATTCTTCACATCCTTTCTTATTAATGATGTCTTGAATGGCTGAGACTATTGAAATTTTCCTCCTTATAACCATAATAAACAACATCGGAAGATTCAGGAATATGAACTTTTATCTTCTTTTCTTGACAATCAATAATTACTTGATTGTAAGATAACAATTCATTCCTAGTATCACATCAAAACTCAATTATAGTACAACAATCAGTTTTGCCCCAAAACTCCTAATCTTTAATCTTAATCTTTACCTCCAAAAATAATTTCACTCCTATCGTGATACGATAGGTATGCAACATGAAGTACTTCATCTAATGGGCGTATTTCTAGTTGCAATTTTTGTATGATACTTTCAAAGATGAAAGAATGTGATGCACCAGAATCAAACAGTACAATTACAGGTGAATCATTCAAAGTGAGTGTACCTGCTATAACATCTGGTGACTCCTGAGCCTCCTGACATGTCAATGCATAAACTCGAGGCTGAGCACCTCGTTCACCAGATATAGTAGCAGTACTACGTTCTTGTCCTGATACACCTGCAGTTCCACCTCTACCACTCGAAGTGGAACTATGGAGGCTTGGAACTGACTCCTCACCCTTTGTTTGTCATTTTCTTGGCATACTTATAAAAGATGACCACTTCACTACAATTGAACAGGTCTTATCTCCAACTCGACATATCCTTCCATGGAGATTCCCGCAGGTCAGACATCTAGCCTTCCAGAACTACCACTAGTGCTTGCAGATATAGAAGCTCCACTGAGCTAGACCTCTTTGATGCCGCCCGTTGATAAGTTTAGATGTTATGGCTTTTCTCTTTCCTAAAGCCTCTTTTCTAGCTGCCCCCCAAGCTGATCTTGGCTCTACACCGCTGCTGTTTCTACCAATTTAGAAAACACTATATGCTGAAATGATACCACAGCCGCTCGAATTGAAGGACGCAACCATGTGCGAAAAAGATGGCATTTTTCCTCTTCGTTAGGTACTAGCGCAGAGCAAACTTTGCCAAATAGTAAATTAGCTTCATACTCTGTTACTGTCATATCCCATTGCACCAGATGAGTTAATTCTTTTCTAAATTTATCACAAGCCGACAGTAATACATATTTTTCTCGAAGGCTATCAAAAATTCTTCCCAAGTGATAGAATCTATAGATCTACCACTAAAGAAGAGCCTCCGGTGCTCAGTCCATCAGTCATCTGCCATATCATCCATAACTGTGGCAGCTAAAGATATTTTGTGGTCTTCTGGACATCTGATTCCTTCAAATACCTTTTCCCATTCTTGCCGATCCATTTTTCCACAGTCATCGGATCAGTGGTACCCTCAAAATGCTCAGGCCTCATATGTTGAAAACAGCTCTACTACCCTTCTATGTAAGCCTCCCTACCTTGACTCTGAACTAGCTGTGGTGTTTAGTAGTCACCTCCAATCTTCTCAGCTATAGAAGAGACTACTTGATCCAATTTTTCTATGTTCGTAGTATTCCTTGACTTTGTCCCATTTCCTACCTTGCAGGTTGTCCAGTACTACTGGGAAGTTCGACCAGTAGCTCCTTGCAATCATAGTTATTAACACAAGATATATATATACTTATTAATTTATTGCCTACTTAAGCAGGTACTGTTGAATGTGTGATCCCAAACGACTCGTTCCCAAGATTCGTCTTTCCCTAAGAAAGATAGAACCATGCTCTGATACCAACTTTGTGACGTCCCCCTTTCGAGACACCCACGTGACGTTCCCTTTTCGAACACCACGAAACTTATATAAATCAAAGGAAAAATTAAACATAAAAACTTTTAACTCATACAGCGGAAGCAATATAATCAAAATAACAACTATACAATAAACATCATGTTTAACACATATTATTGATTCAAAAACCATTAATTTACATTTTAACTTATACATAAGAGAAAGATCAAACTAGAAACAAAACCCCTTTGATTCAGATGTTCGTAAACCTTCGTGTGCCTCTTTCTTCATCAGTACCTGCCAATAAGGCTGATGTCCACCGACTCTCTGAGTAGACATAAGCACTAACTTGCTAAATAAAAACTATTACAAGCAAACATACATCATACTTTCTTATCAGCATGAATAACAAATAATTTAAGATAATTTGACAGTCATAATATAAATGCTGATGTCACATTAACATGCAATATCAATAATACGCTGTAAATTCTTTTATTCTTTATACTTTTATCTTTCTTTTAGCCCCAGTTTCTTGTCTATGTCACAACTGTCTCTCTTTATCATCATATATACATAGGATCCTTGGCAACTCCTAAAACATCTAAAGAAGTGCCACATAAACATACAACCATCCTGGCAGGTTGTTTACACATCTTGCCAACCATTCCCAATATTTGGCTGGTTACCAATCACATCTGGCATTGGCATGGCTCGAGCATAGGCAGAGACATAAACATGTCAAGAAAACCTCTTTTAATTCATTGTCGAACTTAAAAACATCTTTATAGTCACATCTATTTATTCCAAATCCGCAGATCATATCTGCTTTTAAAACTTGGTAAACAATTCAATTAAAATATATCATCTTACTCTAATATTCTTATACATTTATTTCACATATAAATCAATATTTCATTCCACATATAGCTTAATCAGAATCAATGCATATAACAAAATAAATGAATATTCTGAGCAGTAAATAATAATTCTTGAAACATGGACTCAACCAATAAAACAAGTATTTACAATACATATCATTTATACTTCAACATAACACATAAAATCACATATATTAAATTAATTGATTAATTTTGAGATTTAATTTAATAAACAACTTAAACTTTGCCTACCTCTTATACGTCAATGTTGATAGCTCAATAAAACCGGAGAAATACGGAAAGATTTGACTGAGAAAATCCCGCTTATTCCTTTCCTTCTTCTTCTTCCCTGCTGGCAGCAGCAGCAACTGCTGCGCTGGCGCTGGGTTCGCAAAACAGCGAGGCAGACCAAAGGGCGCGGGCGGACGACACGCGGAGAAGGTCTGTTTTCCTTTCTCATAAAATAGGTCCAAAAAATATTATTTTTGAGTCCAAATAATTTTCAATTTTAAAACTTCAAATCATTATTCTTTGTCATCACTAATAGGTTGAATTATTTAGTGGATTAAATATGATTAATTTATGATCGGTTTAATCGATTTATTAAACTGTATTGCAAATCTCTTAAGATACATCATTTATATTAAATAGCAATGTTACTAACAGCATTTAAAAACTGAATTAATTCAAATGTTGTCCGCGTAAAAGTTGACTTTAGCACGGCAATATCGTTGCTGTATTCTATGAACATCGTTAAATTTTATTTTATAACAATCATGTCTAAAGCCCTGTTTAGCGCGGGGGACTAAAACAGGACCAAAATAGTAGCTAGTTTAAAAAATAAAAATAATAATAATAAATAAATTATTTTAATTATTCTACATAAATTTTAATATAAAAAATAATGTTTTACTTCACATACTCAATAATTTTAATAAAAATATAAATATTATTTCACATCTTAGATCAAAATACTCGATTTGAATATTTTTGGTCTAGAATATGAAATTAAAGTTTGATATTTTTATTTTAAATTGTTGAGTATTTGTTAAAGTAAATAATATATTTTTATATTTAAATTTGGTAGAATAATTTTAAAAAATTATTTATTATTATTGTTGTTGTTTTTTAAATTGTACCATTTTATGGTCCTGTTTGGTCATCGCGCAATCATGTCTAAATAATTGACATTCTGTCAATGCTGAAATGGATTAAAAGATATTTATTAGTATAATTGTTGATGGTATATTCTTGTAAGCATCATTAATTTTCAATCACAACCACAAATTTTTGTTTTAATTAAGGTTTTGTTTGTAAGGTTAAATTTAAGAAGGTTAAAATTAAATTTGGATAGAGATATTTTTTTATTGAAAGCTGTGAATGATGTGAAATAAAGTTAGTTATTATATTGAGATATGTGAGGGATGTGATATAAAGTTAGTTATTCTGTTGGAATATGTGAGGGATGTGATATAAGTTGGTTATTATTTTAGTAATACGTGTAGGATGTGAAATAAATTTAATTTTTAATATTAAATTTTATGTGTGATGTGATATGCCTGGTTAAAATTAAATCAGGTTAATTTTAAACTTATAGACAAACGGGGCCTTAATGTTAATTTCAGTCACAAGACTAAAGTATCACTTTCATATATATAGTTTTGATTTTTTTTAAAATTATTTAAATTTTATAAATTTGAAATTAAATTGAAATATAATAATTATTAAATATTATTTTTTTTAAAAAAAAAGATTTTTTGATAATTTTGACTGAAAATTGTCAAAATTAGGTTAAAACTATTGATAGTTTGATAGTAGTTTCAAATCAATTTTTACTAAAATCAGTTTGAAATTAATAGAAACTCAAATTGTTTTAGTTGAGTTTTAAAACCTTGTATTTAACGATAACCAGCATGTCCATTGTATTGCTTGCTTTTCAAAAAAGTGATAGTTCCTATAATTTAACTATTAGTATATTTAAATTCTTCTATTAAAATTTAGGGACCTAATAAGACTTTATTTTACTTTTTTTTTTTGATAAATTATTTTACTTTATTTTAGGTCCCCTAAAATTTAAAATTTTGAGAACCTAACTAAAATTTTAAAAAATCCAAGAAATGTAAGTGAAGAGTTTCTAGAAACATAAATCAAGGTGTAATTATATGTGAACTGTAAGAGCCTATCAGTAATTTGACTGTTTAAAGTGGAAGCCATGCATGCAGCTGCAGGCCCTGGAAGTATTTTTTTTCCTTGGTGAAAATAGTTTGTTTCTAGCAAAATTTTCTTGGGAAATTTACATACAGAATACTGAATTCATCACAAATTACGTATTTCACCATCTTTTAATAAATATTACACATATCACACTCTTTTTACATTTCTATTGTTACAATAAAAATATAAAACTCATAAGCAAAGTATGATACGTATAATATTT
>KZ452013.1:6772713-6824833 GCA_002786265.1 Apostasia shenzhenica | reverse complement strand
CTTCTTGTCTTGTGTTTTTGCTGCTGTTATTGTTCTTAAAAATAGGGACTTAAACGTGCTATTCACTCCCATTCTATGGTCACTGAAGCTAAAAATAACGTGGTTATGATCGAAATTACTTTCGTCTGTTTATTGATTTTATATGTTTGTTTTTGGTCACGGAGAAGAAATATGTAGTAACTTTGCATTTGATGTAGACCTTAGCCTTGTACAATTTGGAATAAGGTTTTGATCATGCAGAGTGTGGAACATGCAGAAGCATTTGGGTTGTCATTAATTGGATGCATTTATAAATGACATTGTAAGCAATTAAAATTGCCAGTTGTCTCAATTTATGATAAAAAAAAACTATGTAATCTGTTAAATTAACTCATAATAGGTTGAATTATTAAATATGATTAATTTATTGATCGGTTTAATCGATTTATTAAACTGTATAGCAAAATCTCTTAAGATGCATCATTTATTAGAATAGCAATGTTACTAACAGCATTAAAAACTGAATTAATTCAAATGTTGGCCGCGTAAAAGTTTGACTTTAGCATGGCAATATCGTTGCTGTATTTCATGAACATCATTAAATTTTATTTATAACAATCATGTCTAAATAATTGACATTCTGTCATTTCTGAAATGGACTAAAGATATTTATTAGTATAATTGTTGATGGTATATCTTGTAAGCATCATTAATTTTCAATCACAACCACAAATTTTTGTTTTAATTAAGGTTTTGTTTGTAAGGTTAAATTTAAGAAGGTTAAAATTAAATTTGGATAGAGATATTTTTTTATTGAAAGCTGTGAATGATGTGAAATAAAGTTAGTTATTATATTGAGATATGTGAGGGATGTGATATAAAGTTAGTTATTCTGTTGGAATATGTGAGGGATGTGATATAAGTTGGTTATTATTTTAGTAATACGTGTAGGATGTGAAATAAATTTAATTTTTAATATTAAATTTTATGTGTGATGTGATATGCCTGGTTAAAATTAAATCAGGTTAATTTTAAACTTATAGACAAACGGGGCCTTAATGTTAATTTCAGTCACAAGACTAAAGTATCACTTTCATATATATAGTTTTGATTTTTTTTAAAATTATTTAAATTTTATAAATTTGAAATTAAATTGAAATATAATAATTATTAAATATTATTTTTTTTAAAAAAAAAGATTTTTTGATAATTTTGACTGAAAATTGTCAAAATTAGGTTAAAACTATTGATAGTTTGATAGTAGTTTCAAATCAATTTTTACTAAAATCAGTTTGAAATTAATAGAAACTCAAATTGTTTTAGTTGAGTTTTAAAACCTTGTATTTAACGATAACCAGCATGTCCATTGTATTGCTTGCTTTTCAAAAAAGTGATAGTTCCTATAATTTAACTATTAGTATATTTAAATTCTTCTATTAAAATTTAGGGACCTAATAAGACTTTATTTTACTTTTTTTTTTTGATAAATTATTTTACTTTATTTTAGGTCCCCTAAAATTTAAAATTTTGAGAACCTAACTAAAATTTTAAAAAATCCAAGAAATGTAAGTGAAGAGTTTCTAGAAACATAAATCAAGGTGTAATTATATGTGAACTGTAAGAGCCTATCAGTAATTTGACTGTTTAAAGTGGAAGCCATGCATGCAGCTGCAGGCCCTGGAAGTATTTTTTTTCCTTGGTGAAAATAGTTTGTTTCTAGCAAAATTTTCTTGGGAAATTTACATACAGAATACTGAATTCATCACAAATTACGTATTTCACCATCTTTTAATAAATATTACACATATCACACTCTTTTTACATTTCTATTGTTACAATAAAAATATAAAACTCATAAGCAAAGTATGATACGTATAATATTTACTAAAAGATGATAAAATACGTAATTTGTGATGAATTCAGTGTTCTGTACGTAAATCCCCCAATTTTCATTTCCTTGCAAATTAATAGTTTAACCAAATCCTTTGTTATCAATAAAAAGTGCCAATAAAAAAAAGTCATCCTCACAAAAACAAACTCATTTAACAAACTTAAAAATTAGACCAAAACTTTACATGAAAATAATATCTAAACAAGTTTAATAATTAAAAACAATGACTTCAATTAATATCAAAAAATTTATTTACACTATTTCAAATTGATTAACCAATTTAATTATTTCAAAAATTAGATAGATTCGATAGCACATAGATCCAATAGTAGGCATATAGTAAATTGCACAATGTTTCAAATTAGTCCAACTTTGTAATTAAGAGCATTCAATGAATGAATAAAGCTATGATCATGCCCGGATAAAAGATGAAAGTCTCCCTCTTCTGTCTCCAAGCTGCCTAAAATAGAATAGATAGGCGAAGCAGGTCCTAACTAATAGATGAACTCGAGCAAACGAACGACGAGTGACAAGTTATTCGAAAAAGGGCCCACGCACGCCTATACTTAAGTCGCTAATTAGGGGGTTGGGTTTTGCTTTTCCCAGCTCAAATTGTCGATAAAACTCTCCATAGCTCTTAGTTTCTATCCCTAGACTGGAACCTAAGTAGCTCATGGTCGAACAACCTTTACTATATTGTATTGGGCCCACAAAAGAAGATGGGAAAGACTCCAAAGATAAGAGACCTTTCATTTTTCTCAAGTCAAATTGATGATTGCCTTTCCAAATCTTTACACTACTGAAGCCAAGAGAGAAAATGGTTTATGATTAGCATGCATATAAATGAAATCAATGACAGAAATTACTAGGATTCGAAGTTTACCATAGTTAATAACATCAAGATTAAAGCATACTACAACGATGCTTAGCCAAATACATTTAAGCTTGCATCTCAAAAAATGTAAATCGATGCATCAAAAGATAGAACCATGGCCCAACACGATGAACCGGAAATAGGCACCCAATTAGAGAAGTGTTATCCCACAGTAGGCTAAAACTTCCAAATTCCAAAAATTCTGCAGCACATCCTTCATGGATTGAAAGGGATGTCCCTTGAAAATATTGCATGATCCAAATCTCCAATCTCAAAATGTTCATGTATTTCCGTTGTGCTCGACTCCATGAATCTCCATCGCTTTGCCACTGTTGTTTCAGAAGAACAGTAGTTAGCGTTAGCCTGTGATGACACAACTTAGAACACACTAGAGCTGTCGTTCACCTAATGGGGATTTTAATGAAATTATATAGAAACAACATTTCGATATGGAAGTAACTGAATAATTATTGTAATAAGGGATGAGGAAATACTGAAATAAGGATAAGATTAGAATCCACATACCTTGTGAGAAGAAAATCTGGATGCCTCAAAAGGGAAAGGAAAAACTGCTACAATTGCACTATTTTGGTTTATACCTGCTCATAAAAGTCTTCATCTGATCACCTTGATTCTGTAACAAATATCATGCTATTAACTAAAGCTTAAAGAAGGAAAGCTTCAACAATAGTGTGTATTTTGCTTAATGGAAATATATTTGACCTTAAGTAGTCTTTTCCAAGATCGTCGATATTTTTCTTGCAAGAGTAACCAGTCCAGCGCCATTTCATACTCAATCGTATTGGGCTGAGAACAGTGTGAAGTTGACAAAGCTTTTTTCTGTTTAGAAGTAGGAAAAATTTAAAACAGGAAATATTGAGTATCAGAAATAATATCTTCATAGATAGTTCCTATCAAAGCAAGGAGAAAAAGCAAAGCGGTGAAGTACTACATGCTCCAGTCGCAATGTTTGGATTCGACTTCTATCAATTTTCAAATGGCCAGAGAATTTATTTGTGTTTCGAGGTAACTCCAGCATGCCAAGTTTTGCACAAACAGGTCTGCAGATACAAAAATCGTGATCAATGTTGATGAAGAAAGTGCAATAAAACATCCAGTTACTTTGCACATTACAGCACAATCCACTGAATGATTGTAATCCTGAGAAATAAATGGATACCAGAAAAATGAAAACAAATCAAACGAGTCTTACCAAAATGGTTCAGATAAAAGCTTTTAAATAACTCAATGAACATCAATCACTTTAAGGCTACAAAATACGAAACAATAGAAATAACCACACTTTGTTTTTTCTCTATGTTTTGATTAAAAAATAATTCAGACTGGATTTTATCTTTTTGATAAATGAACATCAATCACTTTAAGGTGGTGATCATCATAAATCAGCACAATTTTCACATTTAACATCATTCCTGAAGTAGAACGGCCTTCTTGTAAATGCAGTCTTCTTTGCACTCAAAATATTAAAAAATGTCATATCAATGGCTTTATCCCTTATGGGACAGATTAAAGTTGAATATCTTCATTGGAACATTATTAAAAATTAGATGATGTAAACTTAGGTGCAGAAGTAGTAGACACCTTTTCCAAGAACAAATTGGTAGTTTCGCTAAAGATGCAAGCATAAATGAAGATAAAGTATGACATCATAAAGTCTGAGTGGAAATTGCAAGAAAAATAATTGATTGAATTTAAAATTTAAAACCATCAATTGCAAATCAAGTAAATAGCCTCTCTAGATCCCATGTGCCTTGTTAATATTTCAAACCAAAATTTGAGTTAAACTTAAGATTTTCCATCAATTTTTTCAAAAAAACACTATTGCTTAAATTTTTTTCATTTATGCAATTACTAAAATACCAAAGGCATGAGAACTAGAAAGATGTAGAGTAAAGGCAGAGTAAAATGATCTTTTTAGTCATATTTAACAAAATTTTCGATAGGTCACCTAACTGATAAGTATGTCAAACTCAGAGACTTACATGCTAATTTTTAAAAATCATGAACTCATTTAATATTACCCTCAAACCTCTGGGACTTGTATGATTTTTACCCAAAATATGAACATGAATACCTTTCATGTCTACAATGCATGTGGACAAGCAAACTACAAAAATCAATGAAAGCTAATTTGCATTTGTTACTACAAACAAACCTTGCACACTTAAAAAACCCAATAAAATGATTCAATAAAGATATGTACATCAAAAAACTAAAAGACAAGTATTCATTTCTTACACAAATTGATCAATTGAAACTAAACAAATTATAAAGCAAACAGTTACAAATTAATCAGTACCTTCCATCAGATAATATTAATCTCTTTTTGTCCATTTCTTGAACTGCCCTAACTGCCTCACTTTGTGATTTGAAAATAGCATATGCTTGACCTATAATATCAGATACACTCATAAGTCGAAAGAATGACATCACACATGCATTCAAAGCAGACTAACGACATCTACAGGTAAAGTTTCCACAACTTAGAGGATAAAAAGTTGGCAACAATGGGATTTACATGAAAAGTTTACATAATTACCAGCTGTGCATTGATACATAACACACTATACTTTGGATGCACCACAAGTGACAAAAATTACTGTTCATAAAAACTCCATCCTTCCTGATGGCCACACTGGATCCACGCAAGATCAATACCAAAACCATATTATATCTAATAAATCTTAACCTATCTACCTCAACCTCAAAAACACAGAAGCAGCTCTACTTTCGGAACAAAATGGGAAGGATGGCATTATTTATTACATTATTTGCTCTACTAAGCATTCGATAAGTGAAGCTACTAATATTCACATAGAAATTTGCCTAAATGTCACAATAAACTAGCCATTTTACATATTTGACATCAAAATTTAATGAAATACTTCATACACAACATAAACTGTGTCAACATTACAATAGCACATAATCATCACCCATTCATTTTTTTCATACTTTGAATCTTAACCATTCATCATGCAATATCCGATCACAACCGTCCATTTTTTTATAACAATCCTAACCATTCATTTAAGTAAAATGAATCTGAGCCATTCATCTCATTATACCTGGCGCCTCATGGTTTATCTCCTTCGGCCTTGAACATCTACAAAGGGAGCCAGGTTGCAATTAAATTCAACAAGGAAAGGATCTCTCTGACTAAATTTAATGAAAGGTCATTTCAACATCATATGCTAAGCAATCTCCTCTCCAACAACATCTGTGAAGCTGAGAACTTTCTTCTTCTCCCACGACTCTACTTTCTACTATGGCTCGTTCTTCTGCTTACACAACTTAAAAGAGAGGTTCAGTGGTGAGAAATGCAAAATCCTAATTCAATGGCATAAGAAATCTGTGAGCAAGTGATTCAAGGTCACTTTTATGAACCCATCCCAAACTACCACTACCCTTTTTAACATTGTGACTTGAATCCTCCTCACAATTACATATACAAGTTGATGACTTCAACTTTTTCCTCCACCTTCACTGCCACTGTTGCTTTTCCCTTCCCTTTGTGCATCCCCCTTTTTAGTCTCCCTTATCATCTTCCTACATCTCCCTTCAATCAACTGTAAGCTATCAACCAACCGCCCTCTGCTCTTTCCTTCTCCCATACAAGGCTGTTTATTGGGTTGGTTAAGCCAGAATCAAACCAAAACTAGTCCAATAAGAAACAATCCAAACCAGAACCAGTTCAAACCTGAGGGAGTTCTCAAGCTAGCTGGACTGGATATCATTTGATTTATTTATTTATCCAATTACTTGATCAGCTCACATGGCATGGGCGCTTGTTTGTGACTATTGCCATAGGGACCATATTTTTTGCTTTTCTCAATTGGACAAACTCTTTAATTTATATATATAAATATATAAATATATATATATATATATATATATATATATACACGTTGAATGGGAAGAAGGCTCATATATGAAAAGTTTTATCATATGGTCGGTCGGCAAACTATCAATGTTCAATTGGTTGTTGCCTTAGCAACGATCAAATGAACATTGATCCATTTTTTAATTAAAAAAATTTATATTTTTCCATATAAATATCCCTTGATGTGATATCTTTTTCACCTGTCAACTTTCATTCCCTTCTTAAACGTCTTAGTTTCAAAATTCTCTAATTCACTCTCAACTACATAGCTAGCAAATGCCGATACATGGAAGAAATTGCTCAATGTTCCCACATGATTTTCAATGTTTATGAAAACGAAATTCAAGGTTTGTTTGATGACGAATATTCTGTCGATGTAGAATATCATTTTAAATAATCTTCGGCTGCAACAAAAGAGCCATAAAAGAATACAAGAGAATCTACAACATATCATCAACCCGATCATCAAGAACCACTACTAAAGCTCATAGTAAATGTAGTAAGGTATGAAAGTTTTTTATGACTTTCAAAATCAAATAGTAACACAAGCTCGATCAAACAATTTGCAATTTGTAAAATATGTAAGAAACAATAATCTTACAAATCGGGAGGTGCTGGTGAAGAGACTGACAAATTTAAAAAACATCTAATAAAATATCATAAATTTGATGAAAGAACATGCCAACCAAATACTACAGAAGCCTCTCAAATACTCAACCAACAAGCTAACTTCACATTTGAATATATCAAAATGACAATGCAAGATGCACATTAATACATTTTGCTGTAAAAATGAAATAATCATTCACTATTTGTTAAAATTAAAATTACCTCAAATACATAATTGAATATATACAACCTACCTACCAACAGATATCCAGATATACATTAAAAATGATTTTTGTTTATGTATGAAGAATATTGAAATACATTAATAGAACACTTAACAGAATATAATGTAAAGTTAGCTCGATCTTGAATATCTGGACAACCGTTAATGGAAAATGCCACCTTGTTGTGGCAAGCTATAGGATTGATGACTAATGAGCTATGAAAAAAACATTTTATTATTAGATCCATTGGATCACTCCCACATAGATATAACGATTCAACTATATTCAAATCCATGCATTTTTTTTGTACGGATGATAAAATTTTCTTAATCACTTCATCAAATGCGTCAAACAGTAACATTATCATTAACTACTTATTTCAATACATAAGACCTATATTGAATCACATTTTATTTCACCTGCTGTGCATGTCATAATAAATATTTGTGTTTCTGCAGTACTTTCAACGGATACTTTAGTCATTGATAAAATTAAGGATGATAATTTTTACCTAAACTTGTTTAACCTGCCCCGACTTGCTCCTCATGAGTCAGGAATGGGGTCGCAAAATTAAACTCACAACATGTGACCCGCGACATATTTGGGGATAATTATACCTAGGGGTGACAATATATGACCTGACCCGTGAACCCGACCCGAACCCGACCCGCAAATTTCGGGTATGGGTCATGAATTTTGACCCATTTATTAAACGGGTCGGGTTCGGGTTGGGCATAATCGGGTCGGGTTCGGTTCTGGTTGGGCATTTATCAAAAAATACTCTATTAACGGGTCGGGTCGACCCGTCAACCCGACCCATTTATTAATCGGGTCGGGTCGGGTCATGGATTTTGACCCATTTGATAAATGGGTCGGGTTCGGGTTGAGGCTATTCGGGTCGGGTCGGATTCGGGTTCGACCCGAACCCGACCCGCCGACCCATTTTGCCACCCCTAATTATACCTGCCCCACCATGACCATCAATTAATTAAATAAAATTATATAATTTTAAGGTTAAAATGATTAAAATAGGTATTATGTTCTCATTTTGATTTAAAATAAATCATTATGAATATGAGATGGGATGGGATAAGGCAGGTCGAGATAGGGTGAAATGGGGAGAATATGGGATAGTATAAAGGAAGTGGGAAGAGGAGGGGAGAGTATGGATAACAATTAAAAGAATGTGTGATGGGTTTGGGATTTGCATAACCCGATCCATACCCACTCTGTTGCCATTCCTAAATACAATTAAGTACATAGCAAAATGGATTCGCAATTCACACATAAAATGAGAGTGGCAGCTAGTTTGTTAAGAGGGAAGGAAGAATTATATCAGACTTTCTCTATCGATAGATGCAAGATGGATTTTGAAATAGCTTATGATAAAGTTTTAAAAAAATTACTTAGAGTTAAAAAAGAAATGGGTTTGCATTGCTTATAATTAAGTTATTAAAAACATATATAAAAGAGTTGTTACTTATGTTTCAATATAAAAGAGTTTAATTAAGAATTTTTCTATTACAATTAGTTTACACCAATGCTCAATTTAAGTTTATATATCTTTGCATTGATTATGGGAGTCTTAACTAGACACATTCAAGAAAAGACACTTTAGTGGATGGTCTTCACAAATGATATTCTTCTTATTGATAAAACTAGATATATACTTTAGTGTATGCTCTTCACAAATGATATTCTCAGTATTGATAAAACTAAAGATATAGCTTACTATATGCTCTTCACAAATGATATTCTTCTTGTTGATAAAACTAGATATAAAACTAAGGCGAAACTCCGGTTAAGAAATACCTTAGAATTTGAAGATTTTCATATTAGCAAATCAAAAAATGAATATATAGAGTGTAAATTTAGTCAAGATAGAAGCATTTATATTGGTGTTATTAACAATATTTAAGAAAGCCGCAGAACAATTTCTACTTGACCTTATATTTTTTAACTTACGCTTTTCAAACATTTTAAAAATTTATAGAATTTTGTGTCGATACTTCTTTGGGTGTTTTTGTGTCCTCAATGGAGCATTCAGGGCTTCCTTCGTTTCCCATATTTCAAGGTTAGCAAAATATCAAGATTTATGGACTTAATTCTGATATATTTGCCTTACACTAGAATGACTCATTTCTGGATTTCATCTTTGAGTAGCATTGGCCTATAATACTCCACAATTACTCACTATAGGTCTTCACTACAGGTCTTCACTACTGATTGCATTATTTAGCAACGACAAAATGATGACTTGTCGCTAAATTCATGTCTGGCCTTCATCCTTCACTTCATATTGTGCAGTCATAGTTGGCTGAAAGTTCTTGCACCCCTCTTAATACCATATACTAGGAAAAATCATTATCAAGATGAACCTTAAGTGATGTTAATAATGTTAGTTTAGTTACAAATAGATATGAAATAGGCTGTAATAATTTTCTTATAGGATATTCAACCACTTGGAAAAAATAAAAAATAAAATGTAGTGGCCAGATCTAATGTAAAAGCTGAATACGAGTTATGACTTACATTACTTGTGAGATGATGTGGATAAAAACACTTATTGGGAATCTAGGTTTTCTAACAATTCAACCTATGAACATGCATTAATCCGGCTGCTACTATATAGCCAGTAATCCTATGTTACATGAACACAATAAGCACACTGATCACACAAAGCATGCTAAAGTAGATTGTACATTTAATTTAGAATGCAGTTTCATCTAAGCAAATTGCTCTCCCACATGTCTTAGCAAAACTAGTAGGAAGATTCACCAAGCCCCTTGGGTTTCTCACCTTTGCATATTTTTTTCACAAGTTGGATCAAACTCATATCCATAGCTTGAAAAGCAGTATTAGGAAACTTTATTAGTCATATTTTCTTTGTATTTTTCTTGATTTCTTCCATTAGGTTTCTCAAATTTATAGATCTTTGTGACAAGCTAGATCACATTCATATCTACACCCGACCTTGAGGAATAGTATTAGGAGACCTTTATTGATTAGTCATATTTTCATTATATCTTTTATGATTTCTTTCCACTTTTGTATAGAACTATCTTCATATTTTGTGCACCCCAAAAATATTGGATTCTAATTTCCTTTTATAAATACTAGCAGTTGCTTGCGCAGTACACTGCACAAAATTAAAATATAAAACAAAAAATTATATATTTAAACTAATATATCTATTTACAGTGAAATTTATACAGTTTAATATATAATTAAATTTATAGATATAATATTAAATTCTCCCCCTACATGTTCTCCAATCCCCATCCATCCCCTTCATCTTCTCCTTCCAGATTATCAACTACAAATCAAGCGGGAGGAAGCGAAGCCAAAGTGTTAGTGCAAGCAAAAGGGCAGACGCAGTGACAGCGAACTCACAACAGTATTCGATAGAGTTAGTATGGAAAGAAAAATATAAAAAAATATTGAAAATTAACAACTTTATTATCTTCTATCTTTTCACTTATTCTTATCTTCTATCTTTTCACTTATTCTCTCCATACAGTTAACAGCTGTCCACTGTGTAGAATCGAAAATTTCAAGAGTAAAATCGAAAAAGCTAATTGAATCAAACTTAATGGGACGACTATCAAATGTAATAATAACAATATTGAAAGGAAAATAGAAAAATCATAATTTAACTTGCTTATTTGCACCATCATTAATATATAGTAATAGATTAATAAGAGCTATCTTTACAAAGAAAAAGGGATAATTACACCCAAGTCCCTGAGTTTAACGCTTAATAACGCACAGGTCCATGTTTTTAAAATTATAACATCGGGGTCCCTGAGTTTTAATAAATTATCAAATGAGCCCTTTTTTAATTTTTTATTATTAATTTTTTTTTAAATTACCATTATACCCCTGGGCCTCTCTCTCTCTCTTCTCCCCGCCTCTCTCTCTCTCTCCTCCCAATCGGAGATGTGCGCGTCGATTGGTAGGAGAGAGAGAGGCCCAGGAGTATAATGGTATTTTTAAAAAAATTTAATAATAAAAAGTTAAAAAAAGAATTTATTTGATAATTTATTAAAACTCAGGGACCCCGATGTTATAATTTTAAAAATGTGGAACTGTTCGTTATTAAGCGTTAAACTCAAGAACCTGGATATAATTATCCCCAAAAAAAATTATGAAAACTAAAAGATTTAGAATTAACATATCTTATATAATGTATTCTTCCGATAAAAAATGAACCAATAGTAACTTCATGTAAAATCAATATAACGTACCATAATGAAGATTATGGAAAGAAACTTGGGGTATAACTTTCACAATGCAATCAACCTGCAACGCTGTATGTAGTGTCTCCTGTACAGAGAACAACAATAAAATGCCCAGCCAAAAAAAAATGAGAAAAAGCCTCAATTGAAAACAACATACAATAAGCAACAATAGAGCCAACAATTTATTGAAGCTCAAACTTCACTCATTATATATCACTTTACATTGGTTACCGCAAATATTACAGGAAATGTATGGCATTATTAAAACCAAACACTCACATAAAAATAAATAAGAGAAATAGGTGAGAAGTAATATATTCAAAATTATTATTACGCTTTAATCTTCGGTAAGAGTGGTAAACCCTAACACGTCTTTCCATATGAAATAACTCTTAAATAACACCAAAAGTATATGTAGCAGTCCAAAAATGCAATGGTGAGAGCTTTAAGTTCATTAATGCTTTATACAAATATTGTTACCATAAGAATATAGCACAAACACTTTCTTATAATTTTTAGGAACATATTCCTTATAGTAAACATAGAATTGGAAAATAATAATTACAATAAAAACTACAATTTTCGTTAAAATGGGTTGGACACATAATGGCCCACTAGGTTCCAAGTTGGATAAATCCCTTAATGCGATTGGTAATGGTGAGTTGAGCAAGCGATATTGTAGCTAGGTAAAATATATTTTGAATAATATAAAATTTTGAATTAATTGATTGATCCTAATTCGATTGGTAAATTAAGTGACTAATTGTTCACTAGCCTTGAATAAAAATTAACACTTGGCCTTAAGTCATTATTTGTAATTTTTGTTTAGGCGGCAGCAATAACCACAACTCCACCAAAGAACAAAGGGAGATCATTGAGCACATCACCAAAAGATTTGATTTGAGATAAGGTTTCTCCATCACGACTTCAATGATTTCGCTAGCTAAATAGTTAGCTAATGATTGGGTAATTGTTGTGTTGCTGGTCCACACCAACGAGTTTCAGGAAGTGGTTTAGCTACAAAACTAGGTCATGATGAGATATTCCTACACATAATGATTTCTTCATCCCTACCAAAATATGACAAACATTTGACACAAGATGCCAAGCATTAAGCATGAAGACCAATGACATCAAAAAACAGACGATTATGTTCCCCCAATAATCCAAAAAGTAACCGAAATTTGGAAAAAAAAAACCATTTCAACATGCAAGAGAAGAAATTAAAACATATCAAACAGCTGCTTTTCGAACATGGATCCACATTAAATGCTAATTTTGTAGTTCATTGTGAATAATTTGATAGACTACAACAACTGTCCCAAATGAGAAATAAAACTTGTGAACAATTATTAAGATTGCATATAACGTACATTTTTCATGGAGAAAAAATAGCATTTATATAACTAAAAGCTAAAAGTTGCATTTGGTAAGACTGTTGTAAAGGAAATTTTAGCTTTTCAAAATTTAAAAAACAACTGCAGAAAAAAGCTAAATAAAAAGGCTTTTGGGACAGGTGCTTTTAAACAACTTAAGGCTAAACTACTCGCATTATTTTTAATTACTTGTAATGCCCTAAAATGAGCCCAATAATTTTTTTAATCTTTAAATCACATAAACTCTAATATAAGAAATCACTAATTTTACACAAATTCTAATAATAAAAATTCAAAAACTAAATATCCTCATTCAACTTACATAATAAATAAAAAATCAAAATATAATAATCTTAAAAATTAAAATAACATTTAACATAATTTCACATCTCAGACAAATTTAATATTAAAAAATTTATTTCACATCATATAAATATAATATTATATTTTCTCTCTAGCTTAAAAGTTCCTTCAAATCAAATAAGATCAATATATGTTTATTTAAAAAATATTAATTCGCTATATAACACAATAAGTTTTTTATTCTTTTGCCCCAAACACAATAAATAGTAGTAAAACCAACTATAATATACAGTGCTAAATGCTGGCCTATAAAAAAAAACATACAAATAAAATAAGTATTGCAAAAATGAGAATGCTAAGTTTGATGAGTAGGAATACAAGAAAAAATAAAATGAGAAATAAGTATATCCACTCAAGCTGCTCATTGGGCCAATTCGGGACAGAAACAATCCAACCGGTTTTAGTCCTTTGTCATAGACCAAACCAATTTTATTACAAGGAACTGAAATCAAACCAATATATATATATACTGCATGATGTGAGTGGGCCCTATAATTATTATTTTTAATTGCAACTACTAGTCAATTAACTGTTAAGTAAGAAGTCAATGAACAAAAGCACACTCGGTGATTAACACTTATTTAAAAAATACTATAAATACTATTCATTCTGCTTAAGTTATTGCCCTACTAAAAACGCAAAAAAAAAAAAACCACTGATATGGGGAAAAAAATGTGAATGATATTTTAGAATTTAAATTAGCAATATTAAATATTAAATTACTTAAATTAATCACAAAATATTTTCTAATATTTAAATTTATGAAAAGTAAGATATTAAATCCCACAAATTAAATATTTTAAAATTTAATTATATTGGATCGTGACAAATAAGAATTTATCAATTAGATTAGTGCAGTCAAGTTAAATTCAATAAATCAGATTCCAGGTACAGAATTAATCCAATATCTCGCAAATAAATTCCAACAGCAATTTTAGGATTCAACGCGAGAGGCTAGATCAGGTTCACTACGAGCGCGGGCACATGCGCGGTGCGCTCAGGCGAGCACGAATGGTGCGAGGGCTCGCAAGCACGGGAAACATGCACAGGCTAGCAGGCTTGTGCGAGAGGGAGTGTGCAACGTACGCTGGGGCGGGCAATACAGACTCGCGAGAGCGAATGGCGTAGAAGAGCTCAATGCATGGGTTAGTGTTGGTTCTATACCACTTTATGATCAAATAAAGCTCTGACATCATAGACGGGGCATCCTAGTTGTTAATATCTAGGCTTATTTCACGTTGGGTCAAAACTGTTGATGTTTCATCATTCTAAAAGTCCTTGTACTACTTGCAAAACCATATTGTGCCTCAAAACTATTTTCTTGGTTCATTTTGATGCCTAAGACCCTATAAAGTCACTAGTTTAACTGGAAAGAAAATGATTTACAGTGTTTAATAATGGCCATGCACACTTAAGTTAAAAGGGGAATCCGACATCAATCCACTTGCCGAGAATGGCACCATTTACTGACCTACCCAATGTTTCAACTTTAGAAGACACATCTCGCAATCAATTTCAAAAACAGCTATCAATAACTGTACATGCCTGATTGATACCTTTTGAACATTAAATTATCATGGAAGAAGTTCACAACGCATTTTTTGTAAAAACAAAACAAAATCAATTATTATCTCCTATAATAATAAAGGAGGAAAAAATGACCGCACAATGGGACGATTCTAAGTTTCTGATAGAAGAAACTGAGAATCATACCTCTATTTCAGATGATGAATACAATGGGTCCAAATTGTAAAGGAATACTAATTTCCCCTGCTTGTCTGCCTTTTCAACTCTTGTTTTCCATGGCTGAAATTTCAAGTAAGGAAAGCACTTATAGTTTTATTGAGCAAACTAATAACTTAATAAATCTGAAGATGCAAAACCGATTACAAGTTAACAAAAGAGCATTATCATAAATTGATTTTATGCATGGTACATGAAACTGGAGCAAATTATTTTGACTGTTTTAGCAAAGCTTGCAGCCAGTAGCAATTTTATTAAGATCAATTCATCAAATACATCATCCAATTAGAAATATGTAGACTCATTCCTTGATGTAAAACACACATAAATATTTGATGTGCAACGAACTCTAGTGAGCACTGCAAAGTTGTTTTCTGTAAAGTTGACAAACATCAGCAAGGTCAATGAGAATGTTTCTTTTATCATTTTACTAATCAGCAAAATTACATGATGACTTGTATGCCTTCAAAAAAATAAAATAAAATAAAATAAACAGTACGTCCACATCCAAACAAAATATCATCTTTATATGCAATATGTTATCTAGAAATATTGAGCCTGTCCAACTGAAGGTTCCACAAACACCATGGAGAGCTAGATGGAGATTCAAGAAAGTGCCATTTCACTGGTACATTCACACTTATTTCCATTAAAAGAAAAATTAATTATCAACTATTGGCAGACATCTGAAATTGCCAACTCAGTCAAAGACAATAGTGGTTATGACTCGGAATATAATCAACATCACCAGCTATATGAATCCTATTTCACCAATTAATAATATCCAAAGCAACCTATTGTATTAACTCTTAACTCATATAAATCATTTTGTATAACATCCAAGTAACTTTAGGACAACCAGATTCTCTTCCTATTCCTTTGAACAAGATGTTATCGACCAGTCCTGGTGCCCCATTTTTCTATTCTATAAATGTCTGTACCATCAAGTCTATTCTCAATAAGCTTATCATCAATAGATGTTGCTCCAAGATTCCCTCTAAGATGAACCATTACTATTTTGACTATCTTCTTTATTGTTACTATACATCCATCTTAATATTCTCATTTCCATTACATTAATTTTTTAGTACCTAATATTTTGATTCATATAATAAAGCCTGACTAATTGTAGTTTTATAAAAAGTTTAGTTTGCATCTCCATAGCATACTTTTACTGCACTAAAGTGCCAAGATACTTCTCTGTTCAAGCCACTCTATTTGTAATGTCAATACATTTGTCAGCATTCAACATTTCTTTGGATAACAAAACAAAGATAACTAAAACTCAGACCTAGTGATTACTTTTCAATGATCATATCAGATAGAAATTACAAATTATATCAACTTCGAAATTACAAATAATACATCCTGACATCCAGTTTTTATTCTACTAATTCAGACTTGTTTCTCCAAAGGTTCTACTCTACAGTTCTAACCTATCATTAACCTCTAGTTGAGAATCATCTGTAAGAACTAAATCATCTGTAAATATCATATTTTCTTTCTAAATCTAGCTCAGACTCCCCCCCCCCCCCCAACAAAATATGAAAGTTTGGGCAATAAATATGAAATAAAAATATCTGCAAATTTAATATCCAAATTTGCATACTTAACAAGATACTAAAGTCTTTCTTTTGAATATAACAATAATTACATGGAAAGTAACAATAGTGTTATATTTGAGTTGTTTAAAAGTCTGTATGCACTAAAATAAATATATAGATTAAGATATTAAATACATAAATGACAGATTTTAATGTTACATAAATTTTTCCAAAAAAAACAATAACAAGAAGAAGACTGCTTACCATGTCAGCAAACCATTTGTATCGATGCTGTCAAGACCACAAAAAAATGAAGAATATAATCAGCTTTGATGAAATTCATGGAGCAGCCTAACACTGCAAGTTGCAATGTAGTATAAACAGAAAGTAGCAAAAATAGCTTTGATGAAATTAATGGAGCAGCCGCACGTTGGAAGTTACAATGCAATATAAACAAAAAATAGCAAAAAATTCATCAGTTTTTGAGAAGATATTATCTCGGACCAGAATTTGAATAAGCCTTACATAAGATCATAGATGCCACTAGGTTTATAAATGCCCTACGACAATATCTCAGGAATGAATGTCTTAGCGTACAAGTTAGAACTGTACATCCTATGAGTAATCAATAGATGACAGCACGTTAGCAATTAACAAAAGTACTTAAAATTATTTTTAAAAAAAGTATATACATGCCTTTGCAGAAATTACCCTCAAATTTAATAGATCCCCGAGGTGGTATCTCTCTTTATTTACCTTATTATCATCCCTCATTCAATTTTATAATATCCTTCACATTTCTAATATATGTCCTTCATACAATACGATCTGCTTTTACCTTCTACAAAGCCAATCATCCCCTTTCCAAAAAGCAAAACTAATATACATGTTTGGCAGAAAACTATTTTCTAATTTCATATCAACTGAAAGATTTCATCCTTTGTAATACCTTACATACAACGACCACCACCCCACATGTTCAAGTAAATCTAATATCCTACATTGTTCTAATATTTGTGCTTCAGATTCCGTAAAGATCAGTCATCTCTAGGAAGCCAAAACTGCAATAGCTTAGAGATTTCTGGAAAACATTGAGAAAATTACTAATCATGTAACTATTAAGAAAAAGACCATTCAGGATGGTGCAACAAACTACAAAGATGAACCAATTCATCATCAGTTCAGCCAAGATGTTACAACAAAGTGACAAACTATAAATTATTCACAGAAGAATAAACTAGGATGATGAGCACAAACCAAAGACATTAGAACTTACTGATGCAGAACTTGTCGGCTGCTGAGAGAGAAACTTCTCTTCAGCAAGTTCCACAACCGCAGATGAACCTTTTGACTCCTGAACTAAATCATTATCAGAATTTTCTTCATCAGATATTAACTTGACCTTCCTAATACTAGGCCCATCCTTTGAATCATCATTTGCCTGTTTCACATAGCCATCTCTTGGAAGCAACCTTTTGTAGATCTCATTATCAGGAAGTTCCTCATCAGATCCATTTATTAGTTTCTTGGTGCCAGAAAGAGGCTTCCCTTGAGAATCTAGGGAAAACTCCACCAAACTGTTGCTTGGTCTCAACTTCTTGACGGGAATTTCATCAAATGCTCCTGTACCAACTGCTTCAAAGTTAGGAGGAAGATCTGATATCTGATCCTCAGCTCGGTTTAGAAGAAGTCTCACTGAAATTATGTAAAAAATAATTAAGCAATTACAATTTATAAAACTGATAGGGAAACGCACAGTCAAGACAGCAAATTCACCTTCAACTCCAGCTATTGCTTCTGGCAGTGCTTCTAATATTTTACAACTCCCAACATCAAATATCCGAGAAAAGATGAAGTCGGCCTTTTCTTTTGCAATGCTAGATGGTTTTGGATTCCTCACATCTTCTGACGTGCAAATGACACAGCATTTTCCAGCTATTGCTTCCTGAAAAATCTTCAAAAGTCACTTCACATCTTCTAATAGTGAAACAGAATGACAAAATATAAAGGTATTATCATAGAAGGTAAGTTAATGCCTGTTAAGACATATACAATGCTTACTTAATGTCATTAAAATACGGTCTTCAGCAGACAACATAATAGCTTATTATTAATTTCCATACGTAAGCAAACTCTTTAGTAAATGACGGCCAAGAGATAGCCAGACCCAGCATACTTTCAGTGCTACAGGACCAATCTAATCAAGAAATGAGGAATTTGGTAATGTGATTAAGCATAACCTTACTAGAGCATAAACCATCTTTCTGTCAAAAAAATCTAACAACCTACAAGAAGCGAGAAAAATTAGCAAACGTTTGGTTTAAGATAAACCATATTGAGTAACTTCCCCAAAAGGATGAACAGAATGGTGAATGCAATAAAAAGACATTGCAAACATAATGGTTCACAATTATTCAAAGGGATAAGAATGGTTTAACTCATGTTTACTTTCTTCTTTCTGGTTCCAGGAACATAAGGTATATGCTATCCAAAACAAAAAGGAAGAGGTACATTCTGGATGTTCACCATGGGTTTGTGAAATGTAAGGTGCCATAAATAAGTATTGCACAATACAATTCATTAACAGAATTAAGAAGAGTTTAAGCTCATATTTAGATTGTATTTTTGGTTCCAGAAAAATATGATGTTCATCATAGGTGACCAGCTGAGATTCTTTTCTTGCTTTTGGAAAACATATCTTAAGATTCCATTGACTATGCATTACAGTTTGGAGAATAGTTTTCTGCTTTTGGCCAACATATATCTAATTAAATGCAAAACTTTTTTTTTCATTTCATGTTGTCCAGTTATCGATAAAACTTCTTTTTAAATTCTCAAATATTCTTTATATTATTAAAAGCAATATTATGGATAATCAACATGAAAATTGAAAATATCCTTCAATAGCTATTGACTTTCAGAAAAAATATAAATTTGAAATAATATCATAAATGTTTAATCACTTGGTAACTAGTCACAAAATATGTAGGTGAGATGACCTTGAGGGTCTCAATACATATTAAAGGTTAGGTTCAGTTTCAACTTAAATCCAACTCAAATCAATTATCTCAATGCAACGAGATACAATTGATAAATAGTATAATTACTATAACCTAAACCAATTATTCTGATCAAATCAAAGTAAAGACATGCATGCCTCTCTCAAGTCCTAAACTCAATGAATAAAATAGATAAAATAAAAAGAAAGACCAAGTCATATCTTTTCTGCATTACGAAATCAACTGAAGTAGAAATGTCAAAAAGTATGATTGATGCGCAAAAGTAGCAGTGACATATATGACAATTATCACATCCATAAAAAAATATCAGTTGAGGTAAAAAAAGCAATGACAACATTGGCATCTACCAAATTGCGAGAAAGGGTCTACTAAAGTATAGGTAGCAATCTGCAAATATCAAATCTTTTTTTACTATCAAAATGCTAGTGTGAGTGAAACTTACTGCTCTCCCAATAGCGCCAACCCAGCAGCTACTCTCCTATCTAGAAACGTTGGGTCTAAGCATCACGCGCTATCTTTTATGTATGCGCCGATTATTTATATTTTACCATAGGTGCAAATGCGTAATGGGCTGGTCTAATATTTTTTTCATTATTTAGAAGTAGTGGAACAGTGTCAAACAAGTTTTGATTTTTTAAGAAAATAATACGCCACTTGATATATCAGATACATATATGTAGAATATCATAGAGTATTAGTATCTTATACGGATATATTAAGTTTCATGAAGTATCAATGCTTTATAGGTGAAAGAAAATGCAACCTTCTATGTTGTCGATCCACTTATATGTGACTATCCCCACAAAATTTATGATAACTTCTTTGCAATTTATGACATTACAATATAAAATGACAGCCACCAAATTGAGAGAGAAGTTGAAAAACAGCCACTCAAAATACAATGGCATCTTCCAACTTAACTAGGTCACCACCATGAGTGGAGCTCTGACCAAACCATAGTTAACAGATTATGTACTCTTTAAGTCAGAAAGAATATATATTGTGTGGGCTCGAAAGATCATGGATGAATCAATAAGTCTAATTCCAATAGGTTCCAGTCAACTCAAAAAAATTCCAAACAACCTACTCAATACTTGAAATCAAAACGAAAACATTTAAGTCACAAGATTGATTGGAAAATTGACCCGAAGTTTTATATTCGATTTCAAATAAAAAAGATCCGCGTGATTTTCAAGGAAGTTTCAATTTACGCATGTAATTGCTACCCCTATCAACGAGCCATCTATTGTCACACATTGTAAAGCTTTAAGCTTTTGATGGTACCTCGAAATTCATGCCATAAAGTACTCAGGCAAGATGCACTCACAATATCTCAAAACAAGGCTCAACTAACCCATGTTACACTAAGTTGGCTTTACTTCATGGCATGCCAAAAATCCAAACACAGAAGGGTTTAGTTTTTAGCACCACACATTATTATGAGCCACTTTGATGAATTTAACCTTTCCATGAATAAATAAGAGTGAGAATTTCTTTGTTAGAATTTGGTTCCACTCAATCAATCTTCCAATAAGATCAATGCAATAAGCATAGTTGATCATTGGTATAATCATTTACCTTCCCATATATTCTACCTTTGACTCGCAACTTTTGATGATTTCGTCTAGTACCAACTTGACCTTTATACAAAGTTGTGTTTATATGGATTTTGTATTTGAAAGCATGCCTAGGTATTAAGTACTCACATGTGCTTGATTGTTCGGTTGATTATTTATGATCTAATTGTTGGCTTCTTGGGCACAATTTGTTCTCCCCCTTGCATTGTATTGAAGAGTCAATTAAAACACATTGCAATTTTTATTAGATAATATAGTGGCACTTGTGCTTGATGATGCAAGCCCATCGTGTTTACTTATTTACACACTTTCATTTCATTTTCACCTTTGTTCCTTTAGTTCAGAAGGATTAATTCACTCAAACCTATCATTTACAAGGGTTCTTATGCTGATAGTCTAGATCTAATAATCAAACTACACTAAAATGCATGATAATGATAGCAACCCAAAAACAACGCATAAGTTGTAGTTGGAAAGTGTAAGTTGCAGCTGGAAAAGCTCAATTGAGAAAATTTCTCAACCCTATTTTTTATCAGCCAAAAGCAGCACTTTTAAATGCTCTGTTTGCAAGGGTACACTTCGAAAAGCCTCTCAGTGCATCATGATCAACATATATGCTTACAACCATTTTAGTTAAATGTGCCTTAGTTATAAGCATCTTTTAGCACCCTTTCAACAAACTAAGCTACCTAAACTACTCCATTGGATTACAAGATTTAACCATGCAAACAAATAGTATAATTAAAATAATTGTAGTAACAAAATAATATTCAAAATAATGGATAGAAAAGAATCATATTTACCAAAGGATTGACATTAGAGAAACTATGAAAATAAAAATAAAAAAATCAAAATAATAGATAGAAAAGAATCATATTTACCAAAGGATTAACATTGGAGAGACCTACGCCCTCGCCAGAAGCCAAAAAGATCTCCTTCTCGGATGGTGTATGCCCATCCAAAAAAGCATGAACATCACTTGGACGGAAAAACCATAAGATCTTGACCCTTCTCTTTCGATCGGGTAACTCCCAAATTTTCAATATTTTCCCAATATAAGGCTCATCAGCTCCTTGTTTGAAAAGGTATACATTGTCATATAGCGAGTAACTCTCTTTGTCATAAGTGAAGGATTCATAAAAATGGACATCCTTTTTCAAATTGCTCGCCCCTCTTTTACCCCAATGAAATTGAAGATCGCCATTCTCATGCTCATCCAAAGGAGGCATAGTTACTAGAAAAAGCTACTCTTTGATACCTCTTGTGAGCCTAGTTAAAATGTGGAAATAATAATCAAAGGAGGCACAATAATGTACCTAAAAGCTGAAGGAAACATCAAACAAGCAAAATGCAAAAAACAAAATTTGCAAGAAACTAATTTGAGATGGTTTTCAACAAACAAATAATCCATCGAGAGAGGTAAAAGTGAATAGAAGTACATCTTCAAGGCAATGAGGAAAAATAAAATGACAATGTTACTAAATAACAACTCTTAAAATGGAAATTTCAAAGAAAAATAGTAGAAATCAGAGTTAAACAAATATAGGTAGACCTAACAAAGTAAATAATTCTGCTATGCACCTTACAAGGCACATTACAGAATGAAATGCAAACATAACTATAACTGCATGGAGTAACTTATACCATAATGGTCAATTCCCTATTTCCAGACCACAATTTAAACGATCTGCAATAGTCTAAACAGTCTTTCTTAATAGTTAAACTATAAACATTTTCATCAAATGAGATGCTGAAACAGATTGCAAACAACCCCTAGTGCTAATAATAAAGTATATGTTACCAAATCGAAATTCCTTCAACAACCTCAAGCTTCCTTTTAACTGTATTTGAATAAAATTTTCAAGCAATTTACACAATAAATTTAAACATGAAGTTTTCAGATGAGAATTACACCAACAAAGTATTTTCCATGCAAATAGCCTATCAACACAACATAGAATACAATTAGAAATACCAATCTTAGAGAACTAAAAATACAACGCATCTCAACAATTCCATATCCAAAAGTACATCTTATAGAGATGTCAATCATTCATTAAAAGCAAGTGCTAAGGGAAGCTTCAAGCAATAAAATATTAGATAAATATCATTTCACAAGCTCCAAGTAGAAACCTAAATTCCAACTTTCAAGGAATTGAAATTCCTCCTTGCAAGTAATCTATATGGAATATGATACCAAAGAATATTGCATAATTAGCTTATGAATCTGTGACACGAAAGCCTACATCTTAGCATAAAGTTAAATTCACAGACCTCTAATAACTACAGTTTTCATGATGTCCAAGAAAAAGCATGCTATAAACGAACTAACACCGCTACATCAACAAAGCCTTAAACCCAAAGTGGACTGCATGTTGACAACATAAGCTAGAACTCATCGGTGCAATTTGTGTCTGCAAACTATATACCTCTGAACACCAGACTTTCATGGTCAAAACATCTATAGTACTTAAATTCTTAACTAGGGCAATGGGAAATGGTTTGTTGTACACCAATTTATCCACGACTAGTATAAAAATGATATGTCCCACTATAAATCCCAAATAATTTAATGAGGAGCTAATCAATAATGATTGAAGTTCATTTCATGCTTTTATATCCCATGGGTTTGTTTGGAATTAGTTTTAGGCAAACCTTAGCATTAGTTAAGCCTCAGCTTTAGTTAAGCCTCAAATTGAGGCTTGGTTAAGCCCCAGTGAGTTTCGAATTTCAATTAAATCATAAAAAGGGGAAGAAGTAGAAATGAATAATTTGGAGCCATTCAAATGAATCTGATTAAAGCTTTTTTTTTTGAAAAATAGATTTAAAGCTTAATGTTAAAGGTTGACTAACACCCAACGAACAATAACCAAATTGTAAGGTTTATATCTTTTCTTGCCATATCAGCAAGTATGACATTCCAGATTATGGTATCTTCCTCTCCTCATCCTCGGATAAAACCAATTAAACAATGGGGGATATTTAACAATCTTTGATGGTTATCTAATTTGGAAATAAGTTTGAATTAAAATTCACGGACATAAAACAAGCTAAGATAATAACATAAATCCAATCCACGAAACCCAAAAACACAATCAAAGTCTTCTACAGTTGAGTTTGATTCACTTGGAATCAGAGAAAAATAAATGGGCAGCAATTATATGTCCATTTTGTTTCCTCCTTTACCTCAGTATCCTTTAAGCCTATAAAATGAAAGTTATGGAAAAACAAATCTAAGCCCGAGTACATCCGAAAAACACTAAAATTCATTATAAAAACCTCATTGTAGAAAACTAAACTGCCATAGAAGAAACTGCACCAGTGTAAACCATCCTAGCATGATGTTAAAGAAAAGAAAAATGCACGGTACAGAAAAACCCATACCTAGGAAGGGCATGAAGCGAGACATCCACGGAGAAACCACTCCAACACAGAAAAAAAAAACCCCAAGCATAGGCTATAGAGCCCTAGAAAGAAGAACTTGAAGGATAACAGTTCCAGGAAACAACAATGAGATGGTGCCCCTCTTTCGAGAAAGCAAAAACACTAGGGAATCAATCAATACCCGTCACCGCCGCCGCACTGCGCTCAGAAAAACACTGGAGAGAGAGAGAGAGAGAGAGAGAGAGAGAGAGAGAGAGAGAGAGGAGCGAGCGACGAGCAATGGAGCCAGGCTCGAAGTAAGCGGCTCAAAAACGGAGTAGGTTAGTTCGCCGGGACAATATTTTAGAGGCGTCTCCAAAGATCCGAACCCACCCGTTGGACCCGACCCGATATTTGATTCAAATTTGATTCAGGTGTTCTGACTCTGTAATTACCGAATCAGAAATTGGATTTATCCGCATCAGATCCGATATTAATCTAATCTGATGTTAATCTTTTTCGTTATTGAACTTAAATAATAAAATAATTAATTTAAATTTTAAATAATAAAATAGTTTAATTAAGAATTTTACATTTACAGTTAAACTACATCAAGACTCTATTTTAAGCTCATATTTTTTTACATTAATTATGAAAGCCCTCATTCGACATATTCAAAGAAGCAGTATCTCGATATATACTTTTCACAAATGATATTATCCTTATTGATAAGACTAGAAAATGAGTTAATCAAGAAGTAGTATATTGGTATGAATTTTTCACATATAATACTCTTCTTATTGATAAAACTAGAGAATGAACTAAAGCAAAACTCAAGTTATATAAAAATACCTTGAAATCTAAATATTTTCATCTTAATAGATCAAAAATCGAATATATTGAATACAAATTTAGTCAACATAGAAGCACTTATAAAATTAATGAAGATATTATCAATAGAATCTAAGCAAGATGATTAAAGTGAAAAAAAAATATCTAACGTGTTATATGATAAAAATATTTCACTCAAATTTAAAGATAACTTTCATAAAATAATTGTAAGAACAACAATATTATATAATACAAAATGCTAACTCACAAAGTAATTTGATATATTTTGGATTATAATTTATGATTTTAGGCCTCGATTGATTCAAACTAAAATTTTTTTGATCAACATAAATTTCAACTATAAAAATCAACTTTATTTCACATCCAACACAAATATAAATATTAGAATTTAAAGTATTTCACATTTTACATAATTTCTAATATTAAAATAAATTTTTCTCCAACTCAAACTAAATGAGACTTTAAGCCCCGTTTGTTTGCCCGTTTAAAATTAACCTGCTTTAATTTTAATCACGTATAACACATCACACATAAACTTTAATATTAAAAATTAACTTTATTTCACATCTTACACATATTACTAAAATAATAACTGACTTATATCACATCCCTCACACACACCAATATAATAACTAACTTATTTCATATCATTCACAATTTTTAATAAAAAAATATATTTATCTAAATTTAATTTAACCTTGTTAAATTTAATCTTACAAATAAACATAGAGTTTAAAATTTGTATAATACGATTTTATTAAAAAAATAATATAAAATTTAAGTATTTTATATTAAATAATAAAATATATAAAATTTTTTTTATAATTAAAATATTCTCCGTGTAAAAATTCCAAATAAAATTTTAAAATTATCTCGCAGAAGCTACAGGAATCTACATGAAATCGCCGTCAATCTCATCATCGTCATCCTCGCTGGATCGATTTACATACTGTTGAACTACCAGGACCGATCCAGCTCCCATGAAGTCATTGGACGCCAGCAAGTCCCCCACCGCCCCGAGCTCCGGGCACTCCTCCCACACGCTCATCCCCATCGTCAGCGGCGATATCCGGCGGCTCCTTCCCCTCCCCACCAAGAACAGCGAGAACGAGTTCTCCAGCCCGCATATCGCCGTCACCGTCGCCGCCCCGTTCTCCACGTACCTCTCCATGTACGTCGCCTCGCCGTCCGCCACATGCCGCCGGCGGAACTCCATCAGCGTGCCCTCGTCGGCGCTCCGGTCCTTCTCGTGCTCGGCGATGGCCACCAGCACCTCGCCGTCCTTCTCCGCTTCCATCTCCACGCACGCGTCGTACCTCTCCATCGATTCCGGCAGGAAACGGATGACGGTGAGGGACACGCACGGGTGGAGCGCCAGCCGAACGCCCAGCGCCAGCGCCTCCCGGTCGTCGGCGCCCCCGAAGAAGAGGACGGCCACTTCGTACAAATTCTGTTAGAATATAATTATATTTATTTATTTATTTATTATAAACAATGCAATTCATAATCATATAAAAATTTTCGTTTTTTTAATAATAATTTTCGCATTATTTTAAATATTTCTTTTTCTAAAAACTGATCAGGCGTATATAATTTAAAAATAATATATATATATATATATATATATATGTGTGTGTTAGGTTCAGGACGAACTGCAAATATGCATAAAAGTCGTGCATGTAGTTTGGTTGCCAAATTTAAAGGCTCCATTTGGTTGAAACAAAGTTTAATCATGTCTAAAAAAAATTTAATTAAAAATTTTTATTTTATTTTATTAAAAAAATATATTTTATATTTATTCTACATCAATTTTAATATTAAATATTTTTTTTCATTCAACATAATTTTTAATATAACTAATTTACTTTATTTTAACTCATACATATTTTTTTTAAATTTTACAAAAAAATTTTAAATTATCTGTTTTTTTTTCAACTAAACACAGACTTAAAAGCTCTGTTTAATTAGAGATCATTTTTTATCATAATTATGATCAAAATGACCTCCAATTTTTAAAAAATTTAGAATAAAATAAATTTTATTTTTATTCTCATTAAAAAAATTAATATAAAGAAATTAATTTTATATGACATGCTATACAATTATTGATTATCAATCAACTCTAGCTTATATTCTATAAAATATTTAATATAACTAACTAATTTTATTTTCCACCACACACATATCTCAAAAGATTATAATTTTTTCTCATAGTAAATATTTTTTTTATTTTTTTCAAAAAATAGAGATCATTGTGATCATAGCCATAACCAAAATAGCCTGAAATAAAATAAGGCCTTATGCTTCATCTAATTGGAATATATTTTAATGAGATTTTAAACTTTTTCGAATATAAAAAAATATTTTAATATTATAATATTTAAAAAATTATTTTTAAAAACATTTATTAAAAATTATAATAGACATGAATAACATAAATATTTTATTAAAATATACGTAAAATATGAAATAAAATATATTTTAAATATTTAAATTTAAATATAATATAAAATATTAGTAAAAAATATTTTTAAAAAAAATTAATAGTTTTTTAGGGTCAAACTAAATAAGACATAAAATTTTATTTGATTAAACCCAAAAAATACCAAATTTCTTCAAAAAATATTTTATTAACATTTTATATTTATTTCACTTAATACATAAATTTAAATATTAAAAATCAACTATTATCAAAATTACATTAAAAGTCAATATTATTTCAAATTTTATAAATCTCAATATTAAAAATTAATTTTATTTCACATTTACGACATATTTTTAATAATTAAATAATTTTATTTTATACTATAATATTTATTTATTTATTTTTCATAAATAAAAAACATAAAACAAACCAAAAACAGTCGCCAATCATATAAGGCCAATTATGACATTTTGAAATTATTTGAATCTATAGATACAACTAGACCTAAAATTCATAATAATTTTATTTAAAAATATATATTTAAGATTTATATTATATCTCATTCTATATAAATTTTAATATTAAATAATAATTTTATCTTATATTCAACATAATTTTTAATAAATTAATTAATTTTATTTCACATCTAACATGATTTTTAATATAAATAAATTATTTTATTTTATATCATATATAATTTTTTAAAGAAATTTTTACATACAGGACATGAAATTTACACGAAATTACGCATTTCACCATCAATTCGTAAATATTATCACTATCACATTATATTCATTTAAATTTTACGCATTTGATATATTTCACATATTTCATATACTTTATAATATTATATGTAAATTAAAATACATAAATTCATTAATATTTAAATTCTAATATATATTTTATTTTGTTACTGTTAAACACATCAATTTTCTTACTTCAATTAAAAAAATTATAATCATTGTGGTATTTATATTCGGCACCCTAATTGGAAATTTCTTAAATAGGATAACCAATAAATTTAAAATATACATAAATTCATTAAATATTAACATTAAATTAATATAATTAAATTTATTTATAGTATTTCAATTAATTTTTATACATATAGTTAAGAATCCAGACCAATTAGAAATGTGAAGTTCACCAATTCCAAAAAATATTGAGTGTTGAATATTGTGAAATGCGTTAAAAATTTAAATGAATTGATGTGACTAGTGATGTAATATGTTATGAATGATGGTGAAATGGCATATAATTTCGTGTAAATTTCATTATCCTCCTATTGTAAAAATTGCCTTTTTTAAAATAATTTTTTCATATATGTTTTTTAAAATAATCCTTTTATTCTATAGTAATTAAGTGCGTGCAAGTGCATATAATATAATATATATATAAGATATTTACATAAAGAACACTTTAAATATAAAAAAATAATGTATTTTATTATTAAAAATAAAATTATATAAATCATACTAAATTCTTATAAAATTATCAATTTTATATTATTTTTGAATAAAATCTCACTATACTCCAAATACCTTGTCATAAAATCATAATTTATAACTCAATATATTAATTCATATACTTTAAATTATTTTAATACTAAAAATTAAATCTTAATTTTTAAATCTAAATGAAACTTTATAATATAAATTTATAAATCATATAATTTTACATCAATAATTTAATTTATAATTTTTAAAAAGTTATTATTTAAAATATGTAATTTTAAAAAATTTTAATTTAATTATAGATAGTATTTAATGTTTAATAATAAAATACATGATTTTTATAATTAAAGTATTATTGAAGTAAATCTCATAAAATATTTATAACTGTTTTTATTAATCTATGATATGCAACTAGGGGCGTTACCGATCCAATTTCAAGCCGAGCCAATACCGGCTCGAAATCGGATTAATTACATTTCGATCGACTTGAAATCGACTCAAGCTCGATTAAATTTGACTTAGAGCCGGCTCGAGTCAATTTCAATCGTCTTCGACCCGATTGCGATTCATTTTCGAGCCGGCTCGAAAATATATCAAATCTCAATTTTTTTTGAGCCGATCTCGAGCCGAGTAAGCTCAACTCGATCGGCTCGAGATCGGTTTGGTTTATAATATATATATATGTATTATAATAAAAAATATATTTTAATTAGAGCCGATTTCGAGCTGAATCGAGCCGAGCTTACCTCGGCTCAAAATCGGCTCGAAATTATTACTGAGCCAAGTTTTTGGCTCGTTACTTAGCTCATTTAGATCGACTCGATTTCGATTAATTTTAAATTGATTTAATTTTCGAGCGATATTTGATCCATATTAACGCCCTTATATGCAACTTTTTTATAATTAAAGAAAAAACTATTTAAAAATTTCAACTATAAATTTTCATGATATACTATTCACTCACAGTCCTATTGGCGAGCCCTCGGTCAATGAGCACGCCAACGGTGCAGGGAGCCCGCTGCAGCACCCGATCGTTGACCTGTCGCACGCCCTCCCGTCCGATCATCATCCGGCCGTCCACCCGCTGGTGCTTGTGGAACGGCACCACCACCATCGACGCCCGGACATCTTCCGCCGCGTTGAATACGTCCGCCTGCATCGTATTCAGGGCAGAAACCACCGTTACCTGCCGAAGAACTATGCCGGTCTCGATGCTGAACAGGTCAGCGGCAGCGGCGATGTGACGAGCAGCGTCGCCGCCGTGGACCCAGCCGCCGGTCTCGGCGGCAACCGCGTCCTGCTGATGGTACAGCATGTAGTTTCTGGAGTTGGCAGTGAGCTCGACGAGGTGCATGAGGTAGACGGCGATGCGGGGGTCGCCGGAAGCGGCGGCGCCGTTGCACAGCTCGAGGAGGTTGAGCAGGGTGGGGACGTCGCGTTCGCCGTGGAGGCAGGCGAGGACGCGGAGCTCACTGTACGGCGGCTGCCGTTCGAGCGCCGTCCCGCGGTAACGGAGCGCCCGCCTCTGTATGCGAACCACCAGCGCCGCCGCCGGACCCGCCGTCAAGGTGGTTGCGAGCACTGTTACCAGCAGGACCGTTTGAGCGTCTTCTCCCCATATCTACGAATATAAAATGAATGATAATTTCAATTTTTTTTAAAAAAAAAAGGGAGATTAAATTTTTAATATTACATCACAATTTTTTTATAAAATGTGTACTATAAAGTGATTAATTTTTGTAAAGAAAAAATATATATATAATATAATAAATGAAAATTTATGTGATGTGTGCAACAATTTAAAAAATCACAACAAAATTGGCACAATAGTGATGAAACTAACCAATTTCGGTGAAACTTTAAACAATACTTTATCTTTTATGAAAAAAAAAATTATATTAAAAATTGTATAATATATATGAAATTAAATTAATTAATGTATTGAAAGTTGTGTGAAATATAATATAAAGTAAATATTTAAGATGCTGCTCATTAGATACCTAGCATTCGAACAGTTTACTTGTGGAGAGGGAGAGGTCCCCATATTTAAAAGCGATGGGAAGATCTTGATGAACATAAAGAAATCTTACATAAACAGGTCTTTGAGGTAACGCCATATGTCCCACGATCAATTAAAGTTTGTTGGAGCTTAATTGTGAGCCGAAAGTTTTTTTAAGAGAAGAAGAGGCGTTTATTGAAAAATGAACCATCCGTAAATGATTACGATTAATGATGGGTTGCTAGTAGGGCCTAAAAACCCTCAACAAGAGATAACAAAGGTTCTCCCCTATTCAAATAAGTCGAGAGCTATCACTACATTCATTTATTTTTTGTGTAATCACTTGTTGAATCTGGCAATATACATGTTATAGTCTCATTAGTGATGTACATTCATCTAAATGGCCCTCGATTAATTCGCGAAATCCAATACCAAATGAAGATTAGGTTTAGGTCAACACTAGCTTGATTAAAGTTGTATTGAGTTGATAGAAATGTCATTTATGAGGTATTTGATTTAATGTTATCTTGATATTATGTCATATTGTCTACAACAACAACCAACAACAACCAAGCCTTAATCCCACTAGGTGAGATCGGCTACATGAATCTTTTGTTTTTATTGTGCTCTATCAGCTATCAAATTTTTATCTAAGTCTAAGTAACTAAGATCACTCCTTATAGTTTTTTGTCATGTCTTCTTTGGTCTCCCTCTTCCTCTTTGTATATGGGCAAGATCCAATAACTCAAAATTTCTAACTGGAGCTTCAATCGGCCTACGATTTATATATCCAAACCATCTAAGCTGACTTTCTCTAAGTTTATCCTCAATTAGTGCAACACCAACTTTCTTTTGGATATACTCATTTCTCATTCTATTCTTCCGTGTATATCCACATATCCACCTTAACATCCTCATTTTTACAACATTTATTTTATTTGTATGTTTCATCTTTGCAGGCCAGCATTCAGTATCATATATCATTGCTAGTCTTACTACAATTTTATAAAATTTACCCTTAATTCTGGATGAGATTTTTCTATCGCACAACACACTAGAAGCATTTTTCCATTTTACCCATCTTGCTTGAATCCTGCTAATAACGTTATTATCTTATTCACCATCATTTTGTATAATTGATTCAAGGTATTTAAAGCGCTCACTGTTTTTGACAATTTAATCACCAATTGTTACATTTTCAATATAAGTATTTCTTTCTTTACTAAATGTGCACTCCATATATTCAGTTTTAGATTATTGAGATGAAAACCTTTAGATTCTAGAGAATTCCTCCAAATCTCTAGTTTCGCTTTAGCTCCCTCTTTAGTTTTTCTTAACAAGGACAATATCATCTGCGTAGAGCATACACCAAGGCACTTCATCTTGGATATGTCCAGTCATGACTTCCATAATCAAAGCAAAAAGATACGGACTTAAAGTCGAGTTTTGGTGTAATCCAACTATAATAGAAAAATCCTTAGTCAGATCTCCTTGTGTCCGAACACAGGTAACAGTCCATTCATACATGTCTTTAACAACTTGAATATAAGCAGTGCAAATCTCTTACTTTTCTAAAACTCTCCAAAGTACTTCTCTTGAGACTTTATCATAAACTTTTTTCAAATCAATAAAAACCAAATGTAGGTTTTTCTTTCTCTCCTTAAATTTCTCCATTAAACTTCTTAATAAATGAATAACTTCTATAGTAGATCTACCTGGCATAAAACCAAACTGATTCTCAGATACCTTAGTATTATGGCATAACCTTTGTTAAATCACCCTCTCCTAAAATTTTAAAGTATGACTCATTAATTTAATTCATCTATAATTAGCACAATTTTATGCATCGCCTTTATTCTTATAAATAGGTACTAATATACTCTTTCTTCATTTATTAGGCATCCTTTTAGTCTTCAATTAGATTAAGATTATCTATTAAAATTCAATAATTAGATCTAAGGATCAAAAATTAAGGACAAATATCTCGCAAATTATTTCAACCGTAATTATTTCACCTAAGACTAAATCCTTCTGTCATGAGAGTTTAACAACTCAAACACTTAACCTAAATTTCATTCATCAATAATCGTTAACTCTATTACAATGTTAGGTGACCTCTTTATATAAAGATAGTACAATATTAAATATCAAAAATAAATACCAAAAAATTTAAAATAAATATAAAACTAATTCTATAATAATAAAATCAGATTCAAATATGACAGGTGTTCATATATCTCAACTCTGCTCTAAATCAAATCAAATTTAGATACAACTAATATAAAAATCGCTCGTTAGCTTTAATTAATGTGAATTTGAATTTTGATTGAGCAATGTGAACATCCTAGCCGTCAGATTATCTGATCTGTGTCCCCACCATCTTTGAGCTTCACCTTGCACCTTAGATAAGTTTCAAGCTCAATGTCCCCTGCGGAGATGATCATCAATCCCCATAATTACCTATCTATACAATGCCATGCACGCTTGAATTGTAAGTCAAAAACAAATCCCTCTTCAATGCTAAATGGTAAGATCCATGTGAATCAACTACCCATATAAGCACTTCACAAGTAAGACATTCTCCGGACACATTATAGCTGTAGTCACCAAGTATTGTTCTTTAGTTGCGCCTGTGGTTGAGGGGTTTGAAGATAAAGTATCTTTTATCTTCATTCTTTTTGAATCATATTCTACTTTAAAAAATCTCTCTAGATGTGATTGGTGTGGCTTCCTTTGATTTATTCCTTTCTTGATACTTTTGCTGAGACTTACCTCTTCTCTAGGTTCTCCCTCATTTTTCTGTGACCAACACCTCACTACTCAATGATCCATACAATCTTACTTGCATCTTCTTATTCAGTAGGCTCTAAGTTATGAGGTTAATTGTTAAAACTATTTCTAGAACAGCGTTGTTCAGGGGAACCACAATATTTTCCTAGCTATTTGTTAACAAACTCAGTAGTAGTTGACCTTGCAACTTATTATCAAATTGCATAATCTTCACAGAGGTTGACTGATTAATAGTGCCATGGATCTCATTCCGATGCTTAGATATCGAAGTATCTATCGTTATATTCATTTTCACATTCTTAATCAGGAAAGCCACATGCCTAATTTTCCCATATGTTAAGTCTCGCTAGCTTCCTCCACAGTGTTATAGATGTCACCTCTTCTTCAACGAGGAGAAAAAACAGCACCGTCCGACCATTCTAATAAGACTTGCAGATATCTCATCTAACGTTTCAGATTCCTTCAAAAAATCCTGACAGTGTGAGCCCCCACCAGTCGCTGCAAGTCTCCATGAGGCATACAAACCAAGGAGCCGCATGCTCCAACCACTGCAAGTTCCCATAAAGCGCGAAGACCAAGAAGCCACTTGCTTCACCTATTACTACCTGCCTTCTCCAAGACTGACAGAGGTGGGACCGCCAGCATGGGCTCAACTTCGGGCGTGCATCCCACTCCGGGAAATCAGCAGTACTGTGCCCTATAAATATTCTTGAACAGAGCTTCGAAGGAGAAAAGAGGGAACTTCCATCTCAGTCAGTTTTCTAGAACTCAGCACACTTTTATATAGACTCTTCCGCACTAAAACATCCTATATTTTGCTCTCCTAAATGCCATAATTATCTCTGTTGCCATTGCCTAGTCCATCTCTTCAAGGAGTATATAACCTAGTGCTTTGATACTAATTGGGTTATTTGTTTATGAAGTTATTTTTAATTGAAAAATAAAAGATAGTCTTTAATGTGATGTTTTTATTTTGAGATTTGCAAAAGTCTGTAGAATGTGAGAAAAAAAAATAATTTTTTCAAAAAAAAATATTTATAATCTATAATATATCTTAGGAACTACGTACAGTATAATAATTTAAGAAAATTAGACTTACACTAGTGCTTCTGGCCATTGAAACAAGGATGAAGTCGATGTGGCCCTTGATGTTCAGCAAAAACCCAATCGCTAACCCTTGATATGTCTGCATGCCGAGGTACCTGACGGCGGCTAGGGTTCCGACGGTCTTAGCTGCAAGGCCGAGTGTGACCATGGCGACAACAGGGGCCGCCATCTTACTGTTAATGGCAGAGAGATCTGTCTGTGCCGCCGCATAGCCAAAGAAAATGGGCAGGACAAAGTTATCCACAGGGTAGCTTAACTTGTCCACCATCGTCCTCGCTGTGCTCCCCTCCCTCGGAACGACAATCCCCATCAGGAAGCAAGCCATTGTGCTATTATACCTGTTAGACAGTCCATAAAATAACTCGTGAATTTGATTTAATATTAAAATAATATTGGAACAAATACTCCCATAGTAATATTCAATTTAAATAAATGAAGTTCTTTTGATGTAAAGAATTTCTTAGGTACCCGACAGTCTCCATCACCACGGCCACCACCAGCATGAAGCTCAGCAGCGCTGCGAACTCCACACCACCGATGTGCCGACGCCCCTGATTCCGGCCGTTGACCCACCGAACCGCCGGCCGGAGGACCCACATGGCCATGCACACCACTAACAGCGCGACCATCCCGCTGGCAACCTTCTGCCCAACACTGCGGCGTACGCGGTCGCGGTTGACGGCGGCGGTGGCCACCGCGACGAAGAGGAGGCAGAAAAGGTCATTCAGGAGAGCCGCAGAGACGGCGAGGCGGCCGACTTCTGAGGCGGCGAGCTTCAGCTCGGTGCACATGCGGATGACCATGGGGGAGGCGGTGTTGGCGTAGAGGAGGGCGAGGATGAAGAAGAAGAGGAGACGGTCGCCGCCGGAGCCGGTTGTGCGGTAGATGATCTCGAACGAGACGGCGGCGGCGAGGACACTGGCGGCTCCGCCGCCAAGTGCTACGGCAGAGGCGGAACGGAGGGAGCGACGGAGGAAGGGGACGTCCATCTCGAGGCCGACGAGGAGCATGAAGAATAAGCGGCCCAAAATGGCGAAGGGCCACATGAGGTTGAGGCTGTCGGGCCGGAAAACCTGCTCCTGCCACAGCCGTATCTTCCCCAACACCGTCGGCCCAACCAGCAGCCCAGTCTTCCGTTAACCAAAGAACACATATTAGTTTATCTCTCTGGCTCATATTAAAAATTTGGTCACTTTTATTTTTTTAATAAAAATTATAATTTTATCTCTTTAATTTTTTAAATTTTAATTTTAAATTATTATTTAATCTCTTTATTTTTTTCACAACCTTACTCTTAATTACTTTTTATAAATCAAATTTTTTTACAATAAAAATTATAAAAAAATTTATAATTTATTCTCCTAAATTTAATATTGGATATTAAAAACTTATAATTTGCTTTTCGATTTATTTTAGTACTGAACTAAATTCTAAGAAAAAAGTAATTTGATCTTTATTTTTCTTAATTTCTTATAATAAAATTGATAACTTCATCCCTTAATTTATCTTAATTTTTATCTTAAGTCTTAAAAAATTTGTAATTTAGTACTTAACTTCTCTATCTTAATTTTTAATCATCAATTTTTATAGAAATAATTATAATTTCATCTTTTCAATTTCTTTTAGTCAATGTGTTAGATCTTAAAAATTATAGTTTAGAACCCTAATTTTTCTTAATTTTAATCTTAGCTCCTAAATTCTAATAACAATAACTATAATCTGATTTCCCAATTTCTCTAAACTTCAATCCCAAATTTCTCTTAAGTATCTAATTCTTTATAACAAAATCTAAATTTAATTAATTTTAATTTTAAGTCTCCATAAATTATAATTTATCATAGACTTATCTTAAACTTAGTCGGAGATTATAAGAAATTATAATTTATTCTCATAATTTTGCTCTTAGTTCCTGTAAAATTTTTAAATTTCTCATAATCTCAATCTTAGGCTCTAATATCTTATAACTGGGTCCTTTTCAATTATAACATCAAAATACAATATTATTTAACATAATTTAAAATATAACACAATTTAACACAATTTCTTTTATTATGAGCAACTTGTGAACACAATAAATCATTAAATAAATTTAGTTATTGGTAAAATATAATAATTATCACTGAATCAGTTAATTTAATTATCTAATTGAATTATTTTAATATTAATTAGATTAGATCTACTATTTATTAATTATATCCAATATAAAAAAAAAATTTATTTAACACCATTAATATAATAATAAGATTATAAGTAGTTTTCTAACTACTATATTAGAAACTCATATGTGTTAATATAGAAATTTATAATTATTATCATACAATGTAATAATAATGCTTATTAATAAATATATTCTCTAACTTAAAGTATGTTCAACGTGTTTAGCATAATTTGATTTAATATTACACATGCATATAGCATGTGCTTTATATTTAGTATGAAACAAAAAAGATATTTACATACATACCTGTAAAATTTTCTTCCATTACATATTAAATTACTCCTTTAAACCTTTTTATTTTACAGCTAACTCCCAAATATTGTAAAAATAGAAACTAGGGGACGTATATATTCACAACTATATCTAGAATATTATATATATATATATATATATGATTGATAATAAATATTAAAATAATTATAATTAAAAAATTAAATCTTATAAAAATTTTAAATATGTTATTATTAAAATATTGGAGGAGCTAAGTTAAAAAAATAATAATAATAAATTTAATATATCACTGAAGCATAATTAAAAAGTATATAAAAAAATCTCAAAAAAAAGTAGGGATAATGACATTATATGCCATAAATTAAATCTCTAATTTTTATGCAGAAAATAAGTTATATTTAAAAAAAAAAACATTCATACAGAGGACATATAATTTTTGAAAAATACAAATTTTACACTATTTTTTAAAAAATTAATGAAAATCTCAGTAAAAATCTTTAATAGTTCTTGGCTTGTTATTTATAGCTTATAACTTCGTAATAGACACTTCTATATCATTACATTAAATTTAAATTGAATCACATAAGCTTAATTAATATTAAAATTTGAGTAATACTATGCATCTTTAATAAATGATTTTAAATTTTAAATCCAATTAAAATTTCTTTATAGCAATGAAAATATATAGACCAACAAATTATTTTTGTCATCTAGAAATCTTAAATTTTTTGGGCACTCATAAAAAATACAAAATATTTTTTTTAATTTTCGGTTTCAGAATGTATCTTTAATGCTTAAGGTTTAGGATTCCGGTTTAGTGTTAAAGTATTTTAGAAGTTAGGGTTTTGGGTTTTGAGTTTTGACTTTTTTTGTTTTTGGCTTTAAACTTAAAATTTGGAATTTAATGAGATTTTCAATAATTTTTTTGAAAAATTCCAAATCTTGTAATTTTTTTAGAATTACAAGCCCTACATGTAAATGCTCCAAAAGATAATATTTAAGTATTTATAATTTTTATTATAGGTTGAAATATGGATAGAAGAAAGAATGATTGTAGTCATTATAGTAATTATAAGTGGTTAAATGTTTTTTATGAAAAATATAATTTAATGGCTGAATTTGGCCGAATTTATAAAAAAGGCTAATATGGAATAACTCCAGGTTGAAAAAAATGACATGATTTGTTTTCGATTTTATTAACCAACTTGAAATAGGAGTTCTATCTCAAAAGCCCAAATGTAATTGCGCATTATTGATAAGAATATTTTTTTGTCTAAAATCACAATGCTTTTATAACCTGGAATGCTAAAGTCAATATTTTTCAAAATTCAGGGGCCAGGATGCAATTTACTCTTTTTTTCTAATAAAATCTGCTATAAATATTACTAATGGGTACTTAGATATTATTGTTATTGCAACTTGATCCACTGAATTTGGCTTCTTGCAGCTTCAATTAAGTTTTATTATTATTTAGCCTTTTCATGCTTTAGACATCGCACAATCGGTCAATGTTGAAGGAATAAAATTGACTTGGGATAGAAAAGATTTCATGCTCTTATAAAAAAAAATTCATTTATTTTATCTGGATTTTTAATTTTTCACATTCAAATTTATTCAGCTACAATTAAAAAGGGACATTTATATAAGCAATTTTTTGCAAGAAGTCAAATTCAGTGGATCAACTAGCAAGAACAATAATATCTAAGTACCCATTAGAAATATTTATAGCTAATTTTATTAGAAAAAAAGAGAAAATTGCATCCTGAACCCTGATGTTGGAAGGGCAATGCAAAAAAAATATCAATTTTAATATTCGAGGTTATAAAAGCATTGAGATTTTGATCCCTTTTTCAAAATTTTAACTTCTTCAATCAAAAATAAAAAATTTGATCATTTTTTTTATAGATAAAATAATTTACACTTTTTAAAAGGCTATCATACTTTTCTATCCTTACCCTTTTTTTCTAAAAAAATTGACACAAATTTAAACTTTAATTTTTCTCACCTCTTATTTTCTCCAATTTAAAAATTTTAAACTAAAAAATATAATAAAAATATTTTAAAATTATATTCTAAAAGTTAAAGAAATTAATGAATGTGAATAAACTTATTACATAAAACATTATGACCAATCTGCAACTCCCTTCTAACCTAATGGACCCAAATGCAATTTAAATAGGTATTGCTGTTAATTAACTAAATCAAATTAAAATATAAATTGATGAGCGGTGAAATTCCAAGAGATCAGAAAAGCGTACGCAGATCTGGGAGATGACGGACGGCTGCGCGAGGTGCTTGAAAACGACTTTATAGAGGACTTGGGAGAGGACGATGAGGATGACGCACTGCAAGCAGAGCACCATTACGGCGGAGAGGACGATGTCGTCCTCCGGGCAATCACTCACGGAATCATCCGCTCCGAATCGCGCCGGAGTTCCCGCCGCCGCCGCCGCCGCCGCCGCCAGCGGATTCGACATTTTCCGGTGACCGATGATGGTGATCGCCGCGGAGTTTTCTTTAATGGAGGCTGGCGAAAAGGAGGTTTGAAATTCGTTAGTGGGAAGTGCGAGAGGCGAGGGCCGCTTTGGTTATTTTTGTGGAGAATCTGTTGACCTCTGTTCTACGCTTCTTAACAGCTTTAACTCCGCGAGGGCTCATGCTTGGAAGAAATTTCAAATTAGTCATATTTTTTATTTTTTTAATGAAGATTAGCTTAAAAAAGTTTTTTTTTGCAATTAGCCTATCACTAAAATATAACTCTTTTATAATTAACTAAATTTTAAATATTATTTATTAGCCATTAAATTACATAAAAGTTATAATCTAATATATATATATATAGATTTCATAATTTTATAATATAAGTTTTACATAAATTATAATTATCATTGATTTAAGTAACCAATATATAATATTAAATTTTTAATATTAAATTTTTAATATTATATATTAGTGGCATGAAATTTTTTTATTTTTAATAAATATTATTTAAGATTTTAAAGTTTAGAAGTAATATCAAGTAGGTCGATAGCCTCAAAAATCTTACAATAAAATTATGAGGTTAAAATTAATATTTAAATAAAATTTTTTTATTTAATTTATCATTATTTATTTTTTAAATAAAATTTAAATATAAAATAATAAAATATTTTTCTTCTCCTACCTACCACACATGTAGGATTTACATCGGGACAAGAGCTTGCATTGCGACAGAACACTATTGTCGTGTAGCTACCGCGTGCCGCCTTTACACACGAATGTAGCTACACATGAATTTTACGATATCATGTAATGTGTAGTAACCTCAAACACAAAAGCCGCATGCGCATGCATAAGAGTTGTAAGCTCAAGCAAAATAGGCACGCGCAATTGTGCACACGACAGCAATGATCTGTCCCAACGACATATTTGCTATGACTAGTAGCATCCTAAAATAACATTAAAAAAATAAAAATATTTTTATCATTTTATATTTAAATATTTAATTTAAATATAAATTTTATTTTAAAAATAAAAAGATATCAAATTAAATAAACAAGAATTAATTATTTCCTTTTAAAAAATTTAAAATTATAAATAAATTTGATATTATTCGAAAAAAATGATAGTTACTTTTTTATATATATACATATAGTATGAAAAACTTATTTTAATTTTTTAAAATATATTTTTTTAATATTTTATACTTATTTTATAATATATATAAATTTAAATAAAAGGTTTATTTTATTTTTTATTTAAATTAATTTTATTTCACATTTAATATAATTATTAATAATAAATCATAAAACATTTTTTTATTTTAGATTTAAATCAGACGAAACCTTACAATTTTTATACTTATATTTCTTAACTTGGTTAAGGGCCTGTTTCGTAAGATTATTGGAACAAAAAATATTATATTTTGAAATAAAATCTTTTTTCCTTTGTTTGATAGAATAAAATCTAATATTTTAAAATAAAAAAATAAATAATTTAATGTTTTTTTATATTGTTTTAAAAAATATTTCATTATTCAGAAATATTTAATTCACCGCATTTCGAAAAACATTTAAGTAATGAACGATATAAAAAAAATTAATTTAATTCTCAAACACAAGTTAAGTCGATCAGTCAAATTGAAAATCCGAATAGAACGATTAAATTTGAAATTTCGAATTTCAAAAAACAGAACGAATAAATTTCTCAAAAAATTTGAAATTGGGGAGAAATCGTACCTCATAATTTCCATTGAAGGAGAAGACGAGTGCAGGAATATTGCTTCCGCCTGTCGATTCTCGTCCTCGCCGTGAGCTGCTCAAGGGAGATGAACAACGCGGAATCGGTTCAGCGCCGAAGGTTTGGCGACGGAGCAGGCGGCTTCCGGCCGGTGCCATCGCACCGTCCCGCGTTCTTGATGTGGCTGCGAACGGCTTCAGGCAGTGATCTTCGATGGAGGAATCGCGAGAGGTTGCGATTCCGCGGATCCCCGAAGATGCAACGCTGGCGGCTGGTTTTAGGGTTTTTTCAGTTCACCCCGCCCGCTTCCGACATTTTTCTTTTGTTTTTAACGTTTCGAGGATATTATAGCTTTTGGGGGGTAAATTGCATTTAGATCCCTAAGAGTAGAAACGCATTGCAACGTGATCCCAATTTTTAAAATCCTCAATTTGAGGCCTTCAGATTGTAAAGGGACTGTCATTTATCTCTAAAGACATAATTTTTAATATTTTCTTATTATATTGAAAATTTATTTCTAATTATTAATTTTTATATTTTTAAAAATTAATTTCAAAATATTAATATTTATACTTTATAATTTTAAATTTTTAAAATAAAAAATAAGAAATAAGAAACATAACGGAGAGAGACGACTTATAACTGACTATTAGCTTCTACAACCCACATGCCATTATAGACTGTTCCACTATTTGCATTGAGATTCCAACCTATTGGTAAGATCTATTCTACTCAACACAAATTATGCTCTAATTTTAATTTTAATCTAATTCATGTGACTCATTATTTGATATTTGAAATAAGTTGGTAATTTATACACATATTTATTTAATCGATTCTAACTTGTCTCTAATAGAAAGAGTATGAATCTTATAACAATACCTGCGACCTACGATCGTGACTCTCCCCGACCCATAATCTACTAGTAATTAAACATTATTTTTTATTTTTATTTAAAATAAATTATTTGTAATGAATTTGGGTGAGACAGAGCGAGACAGGACAAGCCGTAATGAGGTGGCGATAGATTATAGAAATGAAGTGGGGCGAAGCGAAGCAGGGAGGGGGAGGTATAGGTTTCAGGAGAAATGGAGAGGGATGCGAAAGGACAAGATGAAAGTAGGTATGAGTTAAGTATAAGTAATAGTAAAACTAATAGGGTAGGTATGAATTTTATCAAATTCAACTCAAATCTATCATCCTCTTAATCTAAATTATTGTCACCTGACCCATGAACCCGACCCAAATTTGACCTAAAAATTTTGGGTATAGGTCGTGAATTTTGAGAATTTTATTAAAAGGGTCGGGTTCGAGTTGGGCATAATCAGGTGGGGTCGAGTTCTGGTTGGGTATTTATCAAAAAATACTCTATAAAATGGTCGGATTGACCGGCCAACCAAACATATTTATTAATCGGGTCGAACTCGGGTCATGAATTTTGACCCATTTAATAAATATGTTGAGCTCAGGTTGAGATTATTCGGATCAAGTCGGATTTGGGTTTGACCCGAACCTGACTTGCTGATCCGTTTACCGATCGCTTTTGTGATTAAACACTTTAGATATTAAGGCTCTGTTTGGTAATAAGAAGAAAAAAAAATATTTAGTTGAAATTTTTAGTTATTTTTGAAAAATGTGTATGATGTGAAATAAAGTAAGTTGGTTATATTAAAAATTGTGTATGATATGAAATAAAATTGATTGATTTATTTAGAATTATGTTGGATGTGAAATAAAATCATTGTTTAATGTTGAAAATTGTGTGAGATGAGATGTAAAATAATTTTTAAAATTTTTTTAAAATAAATTTAAGATTTTGATCATGGGTAATTTTAGCCATAATTTTTAGTCTATTACCAAACATGGCCTAAAATACGTTTTTTTTAATTTAAATTCAAAATTAAAATAAATATTAAAATCAAATATATACTCACGCATTTTAGGGTCCACCATGCACTTTATTATGGTCCTTCTTTCCTTGCAAAGGTTTGTGTTCTTTAAAATTCAGCTATGGCCCCCGGGCACATGCACATGAGGCGAAGAAATTTTTGGGTACAGACTGTGTGTCGAACAAAATATTCATAGGCCATTTATAGATCGATGCATGAAATGATTGGCCCATACCATAGTCGTTCATGAATGCAAATGAAGTAGACATGCCCTGCGACGACCGTGGTTGAAGAGGACAATGAGTGACTGATGAGGTGTTGTCCCAAAGAAAAGGAATCACCACAGCAGAGTGTAGCTCTTGACAAACTTTTATACCGAATAATAAGTGATAAGATGCGAACAAAAATGAATCATATTACATTAAAAGGGAAACAGAGTCCCTAAATTATATGTAACTAAATAGTATAATCTCAAATAATAGAGATCTCTTTTAGGACAAAACTATAAAGCTAAGTTTAAATAACTTACAGTAGTATCAAAACGAGTGACTTCTAGAAAATACTCAAAAAACATAATTCTCCAAACCTGAAACAAATAATAATTTTGTATTTAGATCACGAGATATTACACATGATATGACAAATCAAGTTTTGGCGATAGGGAATTTGAAATTTGGTATGTGTTGAAGTCGGTATGTATGACTTCCAACATTGTTAGTAAATATAATTATACGTATCAAATTAGTTGTGCTAGTTACGTATTAAAATTTCATTGGAATGACGTGAAATTTGATATGTGTTTAAATATAACGAGTATGTGTAGAAAAATTATAGTTATAAATGGAAGATAACTGATAAGGGATGAAGCAACAGATCCAACAAAATCTATAGAGATCTTATTCGAAGATTGACTCGAGATTTAATTAGCTCTTTAAACCGACACAATTCTGTCTTATTCAAAAAATCGCTCAAATTTTGTTCTATTTAGAATCGATTCATGAACTTAAAAATTATCTGATTTGTAAACAAATAAAAATGTATGTAAGAAATTTCTTTCATTTATGTAGACTTGTTATACATGAATTAATTTAAAGTATCAATACAAACATATATAATATATAATTAAATTTATATTATCATATCATAATATAAATAATTATGATTAATTTAACTCAAAAATATGACTTATAATGAAAATTAATTCAACTCAAAAATTGATGTGAAATTAAAAACAATTTTCACACAAATTAATCTAAAATTAAAATTGAAAAAGGACTCTCTTAAACTCAATTCAAGATAGCTCTAATTTTAATGAATCACATTAAATAAATATAAAACTTCAATGATCTACATGAAATTTAAAAAAATTATATACCTAGCAAAAAATGACTGAAACAGTTAAAAAAGGAGACCTATTTGAGCATGTAATAAACCTCAGGGACCTATGCATAACTTATCATATCAATCTGTTTTATTTACTTTTCAAAATCTGGTGTTCTAAGCTCAAAAAGAAATTTGTGTTTCAAATTAAAGTAAATTGCTTCTGGATCCCTAAAGTCATGTGGGTGTTTCAAACAGAGTCAGAGGTGGGAGAGAGGAGAGGAATTTTTGTTTTTTTTTAATTACTACAAGGTTCTGATTAAAATTTAATATTAATCTTAGGGACTTGATTGAAATATTTTAAAATTTAAGAACCTATTTGAAATGCTAAAGTGATCTTAGGGACCTAGAGACAATTTACTCTTCTAATTATTGTATACGTCAACTAGTCGTCAGCAGCTGTTCAAATTTAATTAAAAATATATATTAGTCCCAAGTTTAATATTAAAAGATCCGCCATAAATCTCATTAATTAATTACAAAATTATTTAATAAATTAAATTTCAGTCTACTGAATAATTTAATAAATTTAAAATATAAGTTATAATTAATTAGTATATCAGTCAGTTATTATGAATACACAGCAACCTTGTTAGAACCTTCTCTAACACCCCTTGCCGAAGAGCAGCTCAACAGCAACTCTTTACCGAGCAGCTGTTCAACAGCAGCCCCTTACCGAACAGCAGCTCAAAGAGATATCACAAGATCGTACCCTTCGTACTACTGTGTCAACACAACATTTAAGACAGCATGGGAGCTCACTCCTTAATCGTCATTTACAGAAGTTATAGATGTGGCAGACTAAACTTACTATGTCTCCTATTCTCCAAGCTATAAATAAGGGGAATATTGCTCTCTCTAAGGACCCTTCCTTCCTCTTTCTCTCCCGGGCTGAGCTGCCCCTCACTCTCTATCCTTCTTGTTTAACTCTTATCGATTTTGATGAAAACAAACACGTTAATAATATACTCGATTAATTATTTTTTAAATATTAGTATATATTATACTTAAGCTTTGCAGGATCAAGAAGGATGATCATCGAGATAATTTTGACTCAATATTGATGAAATCAAGCCAAGAATAAAAAGAAAATGAAGTTGATCAAGATCGCTGAGAAAAGAAACATCAAGTCGAGAAGTCAACTTCAAAGATGCATTTGCTATAAAATTTTAGACCATCATGTAAGAAATTTATGGCTCATTTATCTGGAGAAAATTAAAATAAATATAATTAAATTTATTTGTTTTTTTATATAATTTTTATTTCTTTTTCGGATTAATTGAGATTTTCGAAAAATTTTAAATTACACGAGTATATTTTTTATGACGTGTTTTTTTCGATCTTCAATATTTGAAATTTTTGATTGAATTTAATCAATAATTTTACTATTTAACGTGTCGCTTCGATTTGATTCGATGAAATCTATTTTCAAAAATATATATATATATATGCATATATACGACTTATAATTAATGAATAAAAATAATAATAAATAAAATTAAATAATTACCGATTACCTACAAAAATATATTAATTAAATTTCATGAAATACTTTTGTAATCGATTTTGGATGCTTTCAACTCGTACAAAACTCGATATTTGAATTACTCGATATTTTGAATTCCACCAATATTTTTAAATTCTCACTTCTTTCTTTTACTCCTTAAAATCAGCCATAAAACATGCTAAGTGGCTGGTTTTGTCCCCAATTAATTTATAAAAAGTTATAATACTCAAATTACCAATTTACCCCTCATTTCATCTATAAATGTGAGGAATTTTAAGTTAATACAGGATCTTTGGCCAACTCAATCTCCAAGCCTCTAATTCTTAAGCTGAAAAAAATTTTCTCTCAAGCTCAAAGAATTTTGTTCACAATGTGGGGAGTCGATTCTAGGAGTTCTTGATCATTGGAGGTGTTTTAATCGGGTATTTTCTATTTTCTCTCCGAATCGATTTTTCTTAAAGATTCACGAATTTTTGTACTACTAATTTGAGCTCCAAATAACTTAAAATTTTTACTACATCTTTCTGGGGGCCATTATTTTATCTAAACATTTTCTTGGAAGTTTTTGGTGAACAAAATTTTCTCTGAAAATTTATATTTGTGTCTCGGTTTTTTAATTTTTATAAATCGTACAAATTCAAATAGTTTTAAAATTTTTATATAGACTACGTAGGTATTGCTACATATATTAAAAAAGTTTTAGATGTTTTTGCTAAGTATTAGTTTCTAGAAAATTATTTGAAGTTTCTGTTTACTCGATTTTATATCGTATTGAAATATTTCATCGAGTTTGATTTCTCTTTCTCTTCTCTTTATATTTCACAGAACATTGAGAAAGATAATACTAAATCCTATACCAGAGTAGGCAAAAAAATAGCCGAACTACTATACATCGTGTGTCTTCTTTCACTTCTGTTTTTTTTTATATCATTTAGAGGCTGGTGTACTTGATAGTTTTTTTTTTTTCAAAGCCTCAAAGTACAATTTCAGTGATCAGATTTTGAACATAATGAATTAAGTTAATTTAAAATATTTAATAATTTAAATTGTCCAAACTCTGTGAGATAACTAAAATTTGAGCCTACTCACTCCCAAATTTAATTAACATAACAAAGGATCCAAATAACTTAATTCTAGCAGTGGAACGGAATTGGGTTAGTACATTAGGTAAATTTAATTTACCTAATAGAAAATGCCGATGATCAGAAATACTTTAATTTGTCCACCCACTATAATTAAGTTAGTTAATCACCAAATTTACATTCTACAATTTACTTACTACATCTAACATTTACTTTCTTGTACTACTAACATTTACTTACTGCAATACTAACATTACTTTCTGCATTTTTTTTTCTCTAACATTTACTTACTGTATTTTTTTTTTTGCACACTAATTTTTACTTCTCTGTACTTTTTTCTTCTTGACTTTTGTATATCTTTTTCTTTTTGTGTAACATATACATAACTGAGATAATATACAACTAATATATATACATATATCTATTTATATATACACATATAATATATTATTATTATTTAAAAAAAAACTCATATTCACACACTTCACATCTTATATATTAGTAAATTAAATTTCTATATATATTTATATTTATACTAAGTATAACTTTATATATTATATATATATTTATATATTACTCTTACTTATTCTTTTGCAGGTGTCACTTTAAAATTGCTCAATTGCTCAATTGCTCATGCTGAAAAGATCTGCTTGAACACTCTTGCTTGAACGCTCTTGCTTAAGAATAATAAAAGTCTCACAATAATAAATAGCTTTAAAAGTACTTATTTTTTTAACATATATATTAATAAAATTTTAAAATTATAATTACACCCAATTCAACCCCCCCTCCTGGGTGTGCAAGTGGACCAACACCTATTGTACTCATTCAGTTTTCATTTAGAGATCAAGCTTTGTAAGAGGAGATTAGATTAGTGGATTCCAATCGCCTGGACGGCGTCGTGATTTTTCTCCCGGACGCTTGGGTTTCCATGTAAAAATTGTCGTCTTATTTCTCTCTGTTGCGGTGCATTTTTTGTATCAACAAATCTTCTAAAGTTAAACTTTGTTAAACATGTAGCATTAAATTTTACCGAAATTAATTAGCTTCATTTCAATTTTAATAAAAAATCATTTGTCAAAATTCTCATAATTTTTAATCTACTTTACATATTAAAATTTCTCGAGCACTATTTAAAAATTATAGTAGCATTATTTGAACCTTTGATTTTGTGTTACTCAAATAATTTTTTTAATCATCGACTCAGAGAGTACAAAAAAATTTTGCATCTTGGAGACAATTTTTTTTTTAATTTAGATTTTTGAGTTAAAAATTAAAAAATATGATATATATTATATTAAAATTATTAAAATTTAAAATTACTAAAAATATAAAAATTGCTATATATATATATATTTTAAGGAATAATTAATTACATGCCACACCATTTAGTTCTATTTATGCTTTACCCATTCATTCTTAGTTAATTACGATATGCACATTCAAAATATTACAAAATCTTACATACACACACTTGAGTTTAAATTTAATCAAAATCTATTTGAAAAAAAATATTCTGTTAGTAAATCAATAAAATTATATTTTTATCCTTAATGGTACATATTTTTTTATTCCTCAATATCACACTAAAGCGCTAATTTGTCCTAAAATCAATTCACGTCACAGATGTCTTTTTCATTTGCCGCAACCTAAATATTAAGGTTTTAAGATTTTCACGCAAAATATATTTAAATATCCTTAAAATAATATGATGAACGGCTCAAATTTTTTGTAATCTAACTATAGTTAGGTTATTGAAAAATTATATGATGGAATCGTATTTTTATTGTCAATTGTTAATGAAAAGATTGTATGGAGAATATTAGTTGATTTTTGGTAAATAAAATTTAATGGATTTTTGTTTGAATTTGTTTAATTTGTTTGATTGTGGTAGAATGTGGTCTGAGTGATAGTTACTGTGTAAGAGAATGTTCTTGTGTTGAGTTGGGAAGGTTTGTGAGTAATAGAGTTGTTGTTTATTGTTGTTGGTCGAGCGGGTGTGTTGTGGGTGGTAAGTATTGTTGAAGAGCGTGATTGAGGATAGAGTTATGTGTGTACGAAGAGAATGTTTGTTCTAATAGAAACCAGTGCTATCTTTGTTTAAGTTTGGCAGTGGTTCCATGCTTAGCATCTGAGAGTGAACAATCAAATAATTGGTTAAGAACAATCAAGAAATTGTGGGTGTAGTTTTTCTTTTTCCATTTTCATATAGGTATTTATTTGAGCGAGACATGTAATGAAAATTTGGGTTAGATATTTTTGCTAATGTTTCAAATAGTTTTTAAGTGTGGTGAAGTATAGCAATAGGTTTGATTTTCTGGAGGTGTAATGGCCAGTCCGTGTTTTAATTCATGGATTGCAGTAAGCATTGAATGAGAGAACTTCTTCTAAATCACGAACTTAGATTTCTGTAGTAATCGTGATTGTGTAGTTAGGAAATTGAGTTAAAGTCATGCAATTACGAGGAATTGCATTCATCCGGAGGAGGCATGTTATGTGCCAGTTGCTAGTGTATGTAATCATAACTAAAGAAAGTATTTTTTTCTGCCTCAAAGGAGCAATTGATATAGCGCCGTAGGTGGGTAGAATCCTGTGTTCGAGTAGAGAAAGGAGTTAGGAGGTAGTTACCAGAATTATCGGTGAGACGTTGTGAGGTAATTGGAGCAGAGAGGGGTCATTACTATTATGGAAGGGATGGATGGGTCGGGACCGGTGTATGTAGCATTGACTGATGTGACATTTTCCTTGAGAAATAAGAAAAGGTACCTTTTCTTGGCAGACTTGTTAGCTAGTAGTGTTAGATTGAGCTGAGGAGTAATGACAGGATGATGAGCAGATGCGATGTGCATCTAGGATTCGCGTTTGAGAAGATGACCTTGCTCTGATACCATGTAAAAACACAGAAAAGTGGGAAAGACATCAAAATCCAATTGTATTTTTCTTAGAGTGGATAATATTACAGCAGGTGTAGTAAACGTTTTCCTTGATTACATACAAAGTTTCCAAATAGGAGCAAAAATCATGAATAATAATGGTGCCATTATTAAGATTATGGCTGGAATATATGAATATCTGAAATATTAATATTATATATGCCAATAATGCATTTTAGTTTTTAATATACTTAGTCTATTTTTTTATATTTTGCAATTTTTTAAAAAATTTAGAATGTAATAAATTGTCTTTTTTAAACAACAGGAACATTTTTTTAGAAAAAAAAAAGATAAATTCAAATTAAATTTAACTTAAAATTAGAAAAAAATCTATTTCGCGTCACCTATTTTTGCAAGTCCCTTCACGTGGCCGTAAGTACTGAGAACTGTGACGTGCCTAAATTTTTTCATCACATTCAAATGAAAATTTCTCTTTCTAGCACCAAATTAGTGAATTGCTGCAGTGTATGCCATGTGATTGGCGTCATGATTTAAAATTTTTCAGACAAAAAATGTAACGGAGATTTTTTTGTATAGTAAAGTAAAGTATCAATTTTGATATTTAAAAAAAAAGATAAATTTCACCCAGGTTCTTGAGTTTAAGGGTTATAATAAAGGTCCACATTTTTTTAATTTATATCGGGGTCCCTAAGTTTTCAAAATATAAATCTGGGTCTTTTTAAATTTTTTTTATTATTAAAAAATATAAAATTATATTATAACCTTAGCCTTCTCTTCACCAGATCCGACAGCCGTGCCTTCACGCGGCAGCTCGGCGGCTCACGCAGCGCACGAAGGACCGGGCGGTGGTGTAATGCGGGGGGAGGCCCCCTAGACTGCGCAGCGGCCTAGCGGCCGGCTGCTCGCCGGCCGCGGGCGTGGGTACTGGAGGCAGTGGGACTGGAGGAGGGGAGTGCTGTGCAAGGCTGGAGGTGTGGAGGCGGCGCAGGGCGGCGCGATGAAGGGACGGCTGCGGATTCTGTGGTGAGAGGGGAGGTAACGATATCATGATAATTTTTATATTTTTTTAATAAATAAAATAAAAGGAGAAAGATGATATTTTTGAAAACTCTATGGACCGTGACATGAATTTTAAAAATGTGGACCTGTGTGATATAAACCCTTAAATTCAGGGACCTGGGTGAAATTTTAAAAAAAAATAATTACATATATGCAACACAATTTAATTTTAATTTAATGACTTAGAATCTATTTTAGTGCAATATACACTATACAAATTAAATATTTAATATAATTCTAGTATATACTATTTTTAATTTATTTTTATCTATATATGAGTAATATAACTGTTTATTATATAATATAC